>JANHGB010027897.1:0-20723 GCA_026283785.1 Coracopsis vasa | reverse complement strand
AAAGATGAGTAAGTCAGAATAAGTATATAATGGCATGTTTTTCATTTTTGAAAGATGAAACATATCGTATCGAACTTGTATTTTGTGTACATCAAGAAAATCTATATATATACATTAAAAACCAATTATTTAATTAATCATGAAAAATGTCTGTAAAGCATTAAGTGTGGCTTGTCTTCTAGGTATAGCTCAGGTTGGATACTCACAACAGTCTCCTGCTTACGATCTTACACTGGATACAAAAAAGGCCGGTACAGCGATTCAGTCGACCATGTACGGGTTGTTTTTTGAAGATATCAATTTTGCTGCCGATGGGGGTTTATATGCAGAATTGATAAAGAACCGTTCTTTTGATTTTCCTCCAAGCCTCATGGGATGGTATACTTTCGGAAAAGTAGAGGTGAAAAAAGAAAACCCACTCAGCTTTTTCTTCCCTGTGCTAGAGTTTTCCCCCCAAATTTCCAGCTCCACGTTGGCTGCTAAAAGAGTGGGCAAAACCAAGAGAAAATTATAAAAAATTAATGAGAAGATGCCTGTTTTCCTATAATTTTGAGAGAGAAATGTGTCTAAAGTGCATGTGCCCTGGTGCAGCGAGGAAGTTAAAGTAACAGGGTTACAAATGCCATCCCCAGCATCCAGGGCAGGGTTGGCTGGGAAAGCAACAGGAGAGAGGAAACCAAATCCCTCCAGCAGCCCTTGGGATCCCCAAAAGAGCCTCTGGGCACGACTCGGGGCTCACTGCAGAACCAGGGCCATGGGCTCTGCATCTTTCAGACCTCTTGGGATAAACCAAACACCAACCCCCGGCAAAGCCGGCTCTCAGCACAGCCTCCGCGCTGCGCCGCCTCACCTCTTCGCACTCCTCCACCTTCTGCGCTGCCGCTACCGGGCCAGAGATCCCCTTGGCCCCCGCCTTGGGCTCTATCCGCCGCGGCCCCTTGGCCTCAGTCTTCTTGTCGGCGGTGGGCTCAGCCTGACCCGCAGCCTTGCGCTCGGGGCTGGGGCGCTGCTTCGGCTCCTTGGCCCGCGGTGGCTCCGGCTTCACCTCCGCTTTGGCCGCCGGCTTCACCTCCGCTTTGGCTGCCGGCTTCTCCTCCCGCTCCTGCGGCGGGACAGGGGTACCCCCATGGCGCTGGGCGTCCTCCCGCGGCTCCGCGGAGGGCGGCTCGGGCTCATGCCGATGAAGGGTGAATTCCCGACGCTTTGCAGGGAAGTTGGAGGCTGCTGGGGGGAAGGCGCGGTGTCGGCTCCAGGTGTCGCGGTTTAGTACCTTGCCCAAGGTTTTGACGCTGTGGAGAAGGGGGAGCGATCGACCTTCTGGTTTCGGCTCCAGAATAACCCGAACTTGCGAGTTTGCGGTGTGTTGTGAGCTGTCGAGACCAACATCTAGGTAGAACACGCATGAAGTTTGCGGAGGTCCCGCGGAGACCAGGCTCCTGCCGAGCTACGGTAGAGGGACTCTGTGAGCGGCTAAAGGCGTTTCGTAGAAGAAAGTGAGGGTCTCGGGCCGGGGCGGGGGGCAGGGCGTGCGGAGGGAGCCTGCCGTCCCCTCCGTCCGTCGGTGGGGTAGCAGTGCCGCAAGCGCGTCCGTAGCCACGACTGAATGTCCCCTGTCAGTGTGCCGGTTCTCAACGTGTGAAATACTGAGGAGTACGGACCTGCCATCCCCAGTTCTGGCTTTGTGCCTCCATCCCGCTGGTGGGACTTTCGCCGGCTCCGGCAGCGCCTGGCTGTGCCCCTAAACACACCTGAGCCTTAGCCACCTTTTGGAAACTGCTTGTGATGATAAAGTTTTTGCTTTCACTTTCTTGACTTTCGATGACGGAAAGTGCCAAATATTTCATTATATTTCCAAAATCACTTCTGTGTCATACGCCAGCACTCTGATACGGCATCTACAGGTCCTTCCCTTGTACTTCTGTATCCCTTGTGTGCAATATATCGGTGCCTTAGGTATCATCAATCAGACGTTGGCTGAGCTGTGTTTGTGTTCTGTGACCCGTGGAGCTGATCCAACTTACGTGTAGAGCCTCCCAAAATACAGGAGGTGTCAGCTGAGATTTCTGTACAAAATTATAGAGATAGAAAGTAAAAGACCTCAAAGTTCTGAAGTGGGAAGTAGCTGGGTTGTAAGTACTTTGCATTGTAGTAGAACTTTAACAGCTGATGTTAAAGCCGAGAAGTATTAGAAGATGTTACCCTCCAAATATTGTTATGTTCCAAATCCTTCACTTTGTAACTTCTTTCTCTTTCTTTCTGCCTACTTAGTGAGCATGCACACCACTCCTCTCAGTCTAGGTAATTAATGAGATAAATGTAATTGTTGAACTCCATTAACAAATCATCATAACTCTGCCACCAGCTGGGAGTAATTTTTGTTTGAATGCAAAATATTGTAGAAAAAGACCAACAAATAATTGTATTGATGTTTTTATTGCTTAAAGGTGTGTTATTTTTCTTTTTTTTCTTCTTTTTTTTTTTTCCTTTAAATTGAAGCATCTAAATCTGAAGCCACCTATCTAGGGTTTAGTAGAAAAGGGAAAAAATTACAAAGTTGAAAATAACCTCATGTCTCTTTTACTCATTTTTTAATAGAAATGTTTTTTCATGTGGGCTTTCCAGAGTTTAAAACAAGTATCGAGAACACTTTGTATTGCTTTTCACTAAGACAGAACCTCTTCTTTCCAAGATTCACATGACCAAGAGTTGGGCTGCTTTAGATGGTTTGGGACCATTTCTATAGAAAGGTCTGAATTTCAGCAATCCTTAGCTTTCATACTGAATTCTTGAGGGAAAACTTTCAGTTCTCCACATAAATTTCTTTTTTGCCTTTGTTTCCTTTTGCCTTTTTTTAGTGGCCACTCTTTGAAGCTAGACAGGCTTTTGGGGTGATAGGCCAAGCCCTGTGGAGACGGAGTAGTGGGTACCTTATGAGAATAAAGGTACATGATAAATTAATGTTTTATTAATGCTGGGCTATTGTAGCTCTAGAACTCTCTTACTTTCATGTGTTTGATAATGAGCATTTCCTGCTGGTTTGTATATGCTGTTTTTATGTTTTCACATGGGAGTCCAAATTTTAGGAGAAAAATAAGAGATGTTTGGTTGGCAAAGTAGATAATGGTTTGCTATTAAATATGGAAATCAGTGGTTCACTAGAGTAATCTGCACGTGCATACAAAGTTACAACTTTCCAGACCATATCCTTGTTGCTCATCAGTGTGTACAAAGTTGGGAACAGTGAATAACAAACACCACCTGGATGCATTTTTGCATTATGGATGTGGGAATCATGCGTATGGAAGCTTAGTATTGACTGAGGCAGTCAAAATTGTTTTAAGGATGAAAAAAAAGGTCACACAATACAAAAGAAACCCTTACAACTCTTTGTATTTTCAGTAACCTATGAGATAAACTTGGGACCACTTCTTATACTTAAGAAGGAAATCATAAGCCGATGGTATTTATCTGTATCCCCTGTCCTGTGCTTGTGCATTGATTTAATACCTCCTGATTATAACTTTGAAAGACATAGGTTATGTCTTGCAGTCATTTTTAAAATGCTGAACTTGGAAGCAGCCTTGAAGATTTGATTTTATAGTTTGTACCATTAAACAATCTTTTATTTGTACACTGTGAGCTATTCTATGCGTGAGTCTACATAGTCTTTAGCAGATAATGTGTACCTTTCTATATTTAAAGTGTTCTGTATTAACAGACCATGAAATGTCAGTAGACCTAAGGTTATGCTTTAAGAAATGAGAACAGTGGTGAATATTTTTAAATACCTTTATCAAATTTCATGGTTATATGAACAAGGATTTTTCAGTCTGGATGTTTCTGTAGTATTTATTTAGCATACTTTGCTATTATTGTGCCAGACACAATTCTGGTCCTTCTTCATGGTGTGCAGAGAGACCTCTAGCTGTACCAGTACTGAGAAGAACAAGAGATGGGTGACTACAAAAGTAACACACTTCATTTGTGCCTGTGAATGTGCGACTGACAGCATTGTCATAAAATCCCTTTAAAATTCTACCTTTCCTTTGCCCACTTTCGCGTGTTGGAAAAGGGACTAGCTAAGAATGTGCTGAAGCTGGGATCTGAAGTTGGTGGTAATGAATTCAGACAGTGGAATCAGAAGCAGTTGCCAGTGAATCATGTATCAATGGAATTGTGATAGATTTGCAAGGGGAAGGGAATGCTGAGTTTGAGCATGGTGCTGATGTTACTGAGGGTAATGGACAGTAAGCTGAAGGAGGAAGCTGCTTATTTTAGAGACCTGAGTCTGCTTTCAGGTATTAGTTTTTTGGTGTTTTTTTTTTTTTTCAAATTTATCTGGAAAGTTACGTTCGTGTATGTATTATGAACAACTTTTCTGCCTCTGAAAATTTCTATTCAATGAAATGCATTATGATATAGAGTTATTGCATATACTTCAGACTGATGATATTGTCTACAGGATTTTGCAGTCCTAAATAGATTACATTGATCAGCATACTGGTTTTAGTTTTTGCAGTTATGATAGATATGCTGTAATAGTGACCTGCAGCCAAACCTACTCAGAGGTTTACTGCCACACCTCACAGGCCTAGCAAAGCTGGCACTCAAGAGAACTTGGATATCAAACTTTCAAAGAAAATCCTCCAGGATGCAGCAGAAAATGGTACTGGGAATTCAGCAGATGGCCCCCTTGCTTCTGAATCATTTCTGAGCCAAAGATGTTATTAGGGTGCTCTTTCTGCTGGTGGCTTTTAAAGATCAGGTATAAACAAAGTCTCATTTACTATTTGGTATTTAAAGATCCCTTTGTATTTTGAAGGAAATAGAAGACTCAGAAGACTAAGTGCCATAGCCAATTTCTGACTCGGCTAATTGTTTTTCTTCCATTGTTCCCTGCAGTTTCAGCTGAATACAGTATTTTTCACATACTTTTCTAAGCTGTTTTCTAATAAGGCTGTCAAGCAGCTGCTTCATTGTACTTATTGCTTGCCTAAGTTCTTTGGGGTTAGTGGAGTGGGAAATGCTTCTCTGTTACACAGAGCTACCTTTGGAAAAGCACAGCTTTCACTCCATGTCCAGAGGCTCCAGTAGTTCTAATTAAGTACATTGTAGGTACTTGAAGATAATGACTGTTTAATTGATACTGAGCAGCAAGCATGCAGTTCCAGCACTGAGGACTGAGTAGCACCTTGTTACTCTCTGTAGCAGATAACAACACTAGGCACTTAGAAACTTCTTAGAAAATTTAAGTGTGTTTGAGGACTGAGGGACCATAAATAGATTACAGGAGGGCCATGGCATGAGCAGGTATCTCCATCTGCCTAAGCCTAATGGGGAGATGCTGGCACAACCATGTCTCCTACAGAGAATGCCAGTTTTGTGTTTGCCACCAGTGAGATATGCCAAGCACAGTTGTCAGAGGTAATTTAAAGGTTAGACATGGTGGATGTGTACCATGGGAAATGTGGTCTAGGTGGCAGCAGGTTAAAGGTAGGACCCAGTGTATATCTGGGTGGTTAGCTGGAAGGCCAAATACCTCATGAGTTTCTGATCATAAGTAAGTCATCCCTCAGCACTGTGGCTGTACCCTCAACAACACTGAGAGTGGAGAGGGAAGGTATATGCTCTAGAATTGCTCTCTTCTTAATAAAGAAAATGCACAAGAAGTAAAATTTCAATTAAGAAATATAGAATAAATGGACCAGTAATGATCCAGTGGCTCCAATAAATAATCTGGTTTGGGTAGTTTCTATGAAAGGAAAGGACAGGGGGAAAACCAGCTGTACTAACTAAATAATATAGAAAGAAAAAGAGGGAAATACTGGAGAGAAAACAAGAAGTGGTACTTTCACTTTTCTGTGCCAGAAGTCTCTGGCAGCTGCCTCCAGCAGAAGTGGCCACCTGCCAGGGGGATCCTGTGCTCTGCTGAAGGCACGGAGCTGGCTTACACAAGGTACCTGCCTTACAAAAACTAAGGGAAGGCACTCCTCCTTAGTTATTTCTAATCTCAGTGATTCACAGCACTTCATGTCTCAGAGTGGGCTGTGTTTTGTACCAAGCCTAATGCCTTCACTGTACTGAAGAGAATGAGCATTCCCGCAGCCCAAAACCAACCTCAGAGTGACCTTATTTCCTGATTTTGTGTCTCCTATTCTTGTGTTTTCTGTGCATTTCTGCAACATGTGAGAGACGGAAAGAACTTTCAGAAGATACGAATGTGTTTTTAGCCACATGTAGCCTTGGTGCTCATCCCTTGTTTTAAACTTGGGTTTGTGGTATGTATCTCTTTTGAGCATATTTTGTTTCTAATTTAGTCTGTGGGTAGCACTTTGTATATAGCATTGCAATTAAATTTAATCATCTTCAACCAATTTCTGCTAGGGCCACTTCCTTCATCCACAATTAGCAGTAATGTTAAACAGGTGCTTTATGTTTGACAGTGCTTTTCTGACATTCTAATACTTTTAGTGCCCCCCCCAATTGAGTTCTTAAAACCAGATCAATTTCTCTCTTCTTTTGCATGTGGCAATGCTTGTTTGTCCATTATTTCCAGAGTTATTGCTGTTACATCCATTTGCATCCTTGCTTTCAGTTAATACGCATTTTACTCACCCAGAGCATAGCAGTTTAGGGTTTTTTTTATTCTGCACTGTGTACAAGTTTGAAGATTGATGTAGAGATCTGGTGTTTGTGAAACAGGGGGACCCTTGGATAGTGGGTTGAGCTGTTAACCAGGCTTTAGCATTAAGGGCTGTTCCTCTTCCTGTTCCTGTCCTGCTTCGTGGACTCCTGTCCACATGTGCTGTCCATGGTAAGCACTCGCCTGTCTGTGCTGGGGAGGATGCTTTGAATCTTTCCCCTGGCTAAACGAACATTTTGTTTTGACCACTTAATGACTAAATAAAGTGTGTAACTGCCTTTATGCAAATACTTTCATTTGAGATTATATTTCTTGTGTAAAAACTGTGGCCAAATGGATCTTATAATCTGAATCTCCTTATTCCCTGCAAAAGGTCACTAAATGAAGAAGGAAAGTAAAGCTTTTAAAGGCTGGCCAGAATGTAGGCATTTTGTTTCCTACTTGGGTTTCCTTGATAGACTGTATAGCCTTTGGCTGCAAGGCTTGGGGCCTTTTTTTTTTTTTTCATTTTGGGGGAACGGGACATTTAACACCAATAACCAAATCTTTTTATTACGTCTCAACTGATTATTTTAGAAGACTTAATTCATCATTACCTGAAAATGTAATTTTTCTCTCTTGTATAGGAAATCTGTGGGGTGTATTAAGAAGAGTGTGGAAAAATATTCCCACTTTTCTGTGGAAAAAAAAACCCAAAAGATTTGAGATCCTTTTATCTGCCTGCTGAAATACTGTTATTTAAAAATGCCACTGTAGTACACTGCAAGAGGTTTAGTTTTACCACTTTATGTGTCTATCCACCTGTTAGGCCTGGCTTCTTGTATGGACATACCTTCCATGATGCCCTCAAGGTCTTTTCTCTGGAACATGGTGCGTCACATTTGTTACAACACGCAGCAGAAGCTGTAATTCTTCTTTTAGCGTTGAAAATTTAGGATCTTACTGTGGAAGTTTTTACACCCACAACAGTAAAAAAAAAAAAAAAAATCACAGCTCAGAGATAATTTATTTAAAAGGTCAAATTCAGTTTATTACAGGGCTGAGCCAGTGTCATAAAAAAGTACAGATGCATACATGGACCTGCAAGAACCAGAATTCCCAGCCTAACGTTCAGTACCATTAAAATCCAGTTTGTCCTTCCGAGGAATTCACTGGGGAAAAGTCGTTTTACCAACATACATGCATGCAGAAGTCTATGCATGCAAACACTTCTGAATATCTGTAAGAAGATCCATTAAAGGAGCTTTTTAGTAGTCACATCAACAGTTGCAAACCCTGCTTTTTTGAAAGATTCAACCAGCTCTGCTGTTAGCCTTTGAACCTTCACAACTCTGAATGAACAGTATCAAAAAAGCTTGATTTATGATGATAGGCTACATAGGTGATAACAGAGGCAGTTACTGTGATACTAGAGCTAGAAAACCAGAGTTTACTCTTACATTTCTGTATTTTACATGGGCACGTATCACTGCTTGTCTTGTACAATCAACTACCATGCACGACACGAGTAACAAGATTTATCATGGGGTATGTACACATGCCTGAAAATGCTGTTTGCTGCTCAGAATGTATTGTTCTGTCCTCAGTTGTAAGACACTTTAATGACAGCTTTTTGGTTTTTTTTTTTTTTTATACTAGACTAAATTTATGTGCATACTGGATAAGATATAAACATTATCATCAAAATTTTGTCCCAGTTTCATAGTTATGCATAATGATAATTGGCAAGCTCGTTCAAGTAAAGAAATAGAACTATTGCTGTGAGATTGCGTGCAGCTCTGAAACAATTCATACATTAATCAGCTGTAGTTGATACCAATTTTTCAATTGATGTTTTCCCTGGAACACATTCTAAAACAGATTTAGTGCATTTGTGTCAACAGAAATATTCTATCTATATTCTGCTCAGACTGAACTTGAGAGATGTATTTGATGTTGTTGAGAAAATTCTCAGTTGTAATCGGCTGTAAATCTGCAGCCTGCGTTTCCAGCTTAGATTGTAACATGTTAGGAAGGCTTGTGAAACTTGATTGGAAAGTGTGAGGACAGATCTTCCTAAAATACACCCTTTGATGGCAAAATATTTGGTAGATGGAATTTTTGGGTTGAAATTACAAATGAAATCTGTATGAACACTATGATCAGAGGATCTACTAGAAATGCAAACTCTTACAATTATTAAGCTGTTGTATGTATTTTTTATTTTCAAAGAAAAGTCATATACAGATTTTTATAATTTTTAGTGATTTTTTGTGGATTTCATAAGGGATCGGTATGAATTATTTTTCTATATTTATCATTTCTTTGTGCTATTCATTGCATCTCCAGTGGAAGTAAGACTGAGTGTGACTGCTGATTTTTTTGCAGGAGATGGGGGATGTCTAAGAAGGAGCAGAAGGTATATATTCATGCCGGCCTATGTTAGACACTGGAAAGCTGGGTTCAAGTCTTGATATTTTGAGGCCATTCTTGTGCCCTTTTCTGTGATTACAAGAAACTTCTGGTCATGCATTACAGCTTGACAGGGAAAGAATTTGCAGTGATTCTCGCATCAGCTGCTTTGTGAATATTGTGGTCCAAATGCTGGCTGAGGTGGGTAATCAGTGAACTGAATAGTGATAAAGATTTCTGTATGTGGGAAAGGCAGTGCTTACTTCCAGATGCTGCTCTGACTGCTCCGCTGTGCTGGAAGGCATTACAGTATAGCAAAAGAATATCCAGGATGGCCACAACCCACATGGCTACAGGTCTGTGCTAAACAGCAACTGAGAGGCGTACCTGTCATCTCAACCCAGGGAATGGCTGCCTGGTCTGATGAGCACCAGATCAGAAATTGTCACATAGCTATGAAGAACTTGTTTGGAAAATAAAATAAAAACCCATGGTCATGTAGGCCCCCATAGAGCAAAAGTAAAAATCTCACAATATGATGTGAATGCAACTAGTTTGTGTGCACTGAATTATGAATACACATACTGTAAATGTCACTGAATACATATGCAGCTTCTCTTAGCTGTCTGAATGCTTAACTGCAGTCCTTATAAAGCTGTACGAGTGCTCTTTCTTCAAGGTAGTCTAAGGTTATTATGTTACATGAACAGACTCTAGAATTTCCCTTCTTCAGTGTTTCAGTATCTACTTACTTCACTTCCAAGAAAAGATAGCAAAACGTATGTGAGAAAATAGTGAGCGAAATGAAAAAAGATTATGTTGGTATTTTATGCAAAGATTTCAAATTTTCATTGGAATGATAAATACATGTTTGGCTATTCAGTGTAGCAAGGAGGCAATGTAGGAAGATTGAGCAATGCTGGAGACAGTGATTTACTCACAAAATAAAGAGCACTTTAAAAGAATTCTGTTTCTGGGACCAAATGATAAATTTTTGTGGTTACTAATAATCAATAAAAAAATCACAGATGTGTGCTCTTTGCAGACATTGTGCTCATATTCTATAAACCAAAAATGACATTGAAATAACTGTTGAATATGTAAACTTGTTGGTTTTATATTTTGTTCATCTCTTCTGCTGAAGACCTGTTTATCACCAGTGTATTGTGTGCCATGGGGAACAGTAGTTTTTTATTGGATATATACTGGATGTGTACAATATACATGTTTTATTGCTTAGCATTATAATAAGCATATTTTAGAACTTAAACTTCAGAAAATACAGATGCAACATTGTAGTTATTTGTCTCAGAAGTTAACACTCCCTTCAACATAAACAAAAAACGGTCTCTAAATTTATTCCCTAAAGGATGTGGCTTATTTGAAAATGATAACACTTGGTGGAAGAAGATACACCTTTCATTTCAGCTAGGTGAATAAATCTGTGCAGCACAGGTTTAGAGCTCTCTTGTTATTGGGGAACAAGTTTCCATTCTGCGAAGTTTAAAAAAAAGAGTACTGACAGCATTGGGCTTTCCATTATGTAAAGCAGATGTGATGGCTGAAACAGGATTATATCCATATGCCATGTTATGACTTCTAATGGGGAAAGGACAATAGAGCAAATAAATTTGTGTTGTTTTGTGGTGGGAGGTTTTCTTAAATTATTTATTTGAATATTTACTTCTGTGGGATTTTTTTTATTTGTTTGTTTGGTTTGGTTTGGTTTGTTTTTTTTGTCAGCTGCCTACTAGCCTGGGTACTATTCATGATATTACTTCACCTTAAATAATCACTGACGTTGTAGGTGATTAATTTTGATACCTTCGGGTTGTGGAATCAGTCTTTTAAATGTTACATACATTTGCATACATGATGGCTTTCATTGGTAGAGATCATTATGAGAAGGAGTTAAGAAATTGTTCTCCTTGGAAGGCGTTTAAACAAGTTTACAGAATGAATTAACAGGGCCTGCATAATCTTCACAGTCAATAAAACCCAAGACAGAGAAATGTGCTTAAAATCCACAGCAAAAATATTTTGATTCCACTGTCTATTCTTGAAGACTCACTCTTTAAGCTATAGCAAATGTGGCTTAGTAAGTATGTACAGTTAGAAGGTTTCCAGCAGAAAAACAGTTTCCAAGGCTTTTATTAAGTCTGGAGTTCATCTGTAAAATTAAGGACTTTGAATGCCTTTTCCCTCTGCACAAATATGGTTGCTTATACCAAGCTTTTGTCAAAATATGTCTAATTACAGTAATATTGTCTTCCTGATGCTCAGACTAGCACAATCTGAGGAATAAAATTATGATTAAAAAAGTACTTGAAATACATATTTTTAGAAACTATTTCAACTACTGTGATTTATCATTGTACCAAACAATAATATAACCGTAGATAATTCCAAAAAAATCCCAAACTCACCAACGCTCCCAACCATCCCAACCCATGCCCCCAAACATAACAAAATAATCAGAGTTAGCAAATGAGATCAGCATGACTGTGAGGAATCACTGGCAGCCTTTCTCCCACTGTCCCCTCAGGTAAAGTTCAGATATTGACCTTCCACTGGCCTGGGAGTTGTTAGAGAAATCTTAATTGGCTTCCTGATTGCCTCTTAAGAATAATAACTGACTAAGTAATTGTAACACCTTATGTTCCATACAATAAAAGATATGGCTGCTCATGCTATATATTATGAAAGAAACTCTGTTTTTTTCTATCATTGTTATGTACTTACTTAGCTGTGTTTATGCTTCTAACCCCTGGCTAATAAGAATGGTGACTATAGGCATTAGGCAGCCTTAAAAAGATTGATGCTTTTGATTACAGCGTACTATAGGATAAATTGTAGGGTTCAAATCTCTTACAGAGTTAAAAAGGATATGTGGTAGCTGAAGAAACATAGAGGTGTCAATTTTCCACTTGATGGTACTAATATATTTTGATAAGATCTGCATATTAAGAATGAGCCCTCAAGTACAGTGATTTAGTACTGCAGTTGTACACTGTACTTCACAGTGAGTGTAACAATAAAAATGTGAATCCTTGCCTCTGCTCTGAAGGACAATGAACAAAGACATGGAGGCATTACAGTTGGCAGGCATGAGAGGACTTGGTTTTCAGAGGTGACTGAAAAGAAGAAAGGAAGTGGGAATAGTAAATGTGAACAGGGAGGTTAATTGTGAAGTAAATGAGTTTGCTACAGAAAGAGCTGAGGCTCAGATCCTCAAAGGCTGTGTATGTATGTATGAGTAGGCAACACCAGGAAATGTGCCAGCCACTGGAGCTTAATCAGCTAAACTGTTAAATTGTGAGCATTGTTTCAAGTATCCTTATGGTGTCAACCAAGTAACATTGTCCCAAACTTTTCTTAGAGAGGGTTAGGAATGAGGATAGGGCACAGACCATTACCAGCATGTGGTTTCCATTCCAGGAGAATTTAATAGCACTGATGTGGGCTGCTTGGTAAAGACAAGTAAAAGGCTCCCTTCTTTTCTTAACAGGCTTTGAAATCTCTCTTCTATATGGAACTCCAAACCATCTATTAGGAACATTGACCATTCAGTGTTGTTCCCCAAAGTATTAACTGGGCATTGAGAGAATGGTGGGTGCTGTAAGTCAAAATTGTGCTGGGGAACATTGTAAAAAAACCCCAATGATGCTGACATTTGTGTACTAGTGCTTGAGCCCATGTCCTGGCTCTGCTTAGTTACTAAAATGAGTATAATCTGGGCTCCTGTCAATTAAAGGTCTGCAGAAGATAGGACCGTATCTTGGAGTGTGCTGGGGCATCCAGAGGTTGGATGAGAGTAGTCACACAGCAGCGTCTGGATCTCCTGACAGCAGTCTAGTAGGTGGATCGGATGGAGTGGCTGAATTTCCACACAAATACCATTACAAATCTGTCTCAGGCTCCTGACAGAAGTCTCAGTAAATGTGAAATGCTTATTCTCACTGAATGAGAGAAAGCTCAGCTTCACCACTTGGGCAGCAAACTTCAAAGATAAAGAGCAGGTGAGACGATATTGGTGAATTATAATGAGCTTCTTGGAGTGCTTTCTGTATTTCCTTCAAGCATCCTTAAAATTCACAGGGAGTAGAAGTGCCCAATGTCTGTCTGTTCAGGGCAGGACTTCAGCTTGTGTAAATCAATGTATTTAATTGATTGTATTCGCCAAGGCTAATTTATGCCAGCGTTGATCTGGTCCTCAGATTTTATTTAGATTTTATTTAGTAAGTAACCTGGCCAAAGTTAGTGAAAACTAGTTGCTACGACCTCCAGGTTGAGGCATCATTGTAATTCAGTTACAGAATTGCAATTGGAAGGGAAGTACTATGTTCCAAAGATGAAGCCTTGTATATCTTTACTGGACTCTGTACAATGACTGTCTTTTCTGTACTACTGAAACACAAACAGTGCTGATTAATTATAAACCATGCTGCTATAGCATATATAGTCATACAGTAAGTATAACACCTTTCTTGTTATGGAGCACCTTTTTGATTTGCTTCCCTGAGAGCACACAGCTTGAATCAGAACTTGTTTCCACATTCCTTATCCTCATAGCAGATAGATGTTCATTAAGAAGGACAATTCTGGGGTTAGTCACTGTTGGTGTTATGCTATACATTTTAGATGCTCATCATAGTAGCATCAATGCCACTTGCTTTCAGGATCCATATTGCTGGTTGGAATACATCAGCTCTAAGTAAAAGACACATATAAAATACTTTTTATCTTTCTAGCAGAGAAAAAGCTCAACAGCAGTCAATCACAGACTTTTGCTGGTGGATTAGAAATGCAGAGCAGTATGTTTTTGAAATGTGAATTAGTGCTCAGACTTAATACTGCAATATTACTTAATCACTAACCTAGTATTATCTTAATATCTGAATATTAAGCTAATATCCTGTTCTCTGCTGTTACAATTTTTGTGCATAAGTGAATGAATGACTAGGACAGTTAACACCATCTGTTGACAAGATGAAGTGATTAGTTTCCTGTGGAGGACAAGTGTCATTTTTTGGGTTTCTTTTGGAATCAAATGCACAATATTTTAAGAATATAAGATGGATTTTCTGGGTTTGTATGTTTATCTGCCCCGTTAGAGATTTCTGTTTGTTCGTTTTCCTCTTGGAGTACAGTGTTGCTATGTTGGTAATTTCCTCTAACATAAAATGTACCAGAAACTTACCAACAGTCATTAGCTGTTAGGCTGCTTGAGGAGGAAGCTTGCTCTTTAATGACTTCAGTGGGACCCTGCCCTTGGATGAAATAGGAGGGCTGGCATTTATTTCCACATAAGATATTTTAACTTCGCAAGAGCAGAGAGTGACTCTGCTGTTTCGGTTCTGCAGGTCAGTGCACACCAGGCATGCTGTGGGGATCTGAGCAACTGCAGGTCACTGAGTGTTGGGAAATGCTTGAGCTTGGTGGAGCTTTGCTGGACAAAAGGGATTACCTTTGGATTGTCTTATTCCTTCATGTTTTTGATGCTGCCATTAGGCAAGTGAGAGATGGAGGTATCTTGCTTTATTATCTGGAGCTAGTGAATATTTCCCTTGTTATACTAAGTGATGATTTGATGAGTTTGGAAAATTACTACTAGAAAATTAATTCTGGAAAAAATTATATTTATGAGAATGACAGAGGTTTTGTGAGGCTGCTTCAGTTTCTTTGACTGAGGTGGATATATATAACTCTCTGCTGGCCCTTCTCTTGGTCTGTCTGCTAGCAGTGCCATGCTTATGTGCACTGTGGTACCTACTATAATAGTCTCTGCTCTCTCTGTCTCTGTCCAAAAGTTCAGGAGGAAACTTGCACAAGAATATGGGAGATGGAACTGTGAAGGGCTGGGTTATTCATCCTGCCTTTCTGAGGTGGGCTTGGAGTTCATGGTTCAGCAGGCTGGGTGTGGTATGGAGAGCTGCCTTGGGAAGGTGAAAGGGAGAAAAAAAAGGAAAGCTAAATATGGGAAACCCCACATTTTTTCAGTTGGGTTTTGTTGTCATCCTGATAACATGCTAGAAAAAAGGTAATCATCCATGGCCAAAGGTCTCCAATGTGACAGTAGATCTAAAATAATTGACACAAAGAAGTAAAGCCTTTGGAAAACCGAATTGTGACAACTGTGTGTAATGCTATTCTTGCTCTGTCTGTATGTGATTAACAAAGTAGTCTGCAGCTGCAGCTGGAAATGGACTCAGCTCTGTCGCTGTAATATTTAGCCTGCTGTCTCTGATTTAATCCCACTGCTAAAGCAGTTGAAACACAGATACAGTTTCTGTAACACAGATAGGTTACAGAGGATAGTAGTTAATTTCTGCGTAGTTACTCTGTATGTGTGCATGGGTTACAGGCAACATACTGGAAGAAGGGTTGGTTTTTTGTAGGTAGATAAGTGAACTGCCTCCCTTGCATGACTGTAATTTGAGTGTTTTTATTAGTGTGTGTAAACTATAAACTGTTGCTTTGTTAGCACACTGAGTGTATTTATCACAAACTAAGAGTCTGAGAAAATGCCGCTTTTGTCAGGAAAAATGAAGAGTTTCCCTCTTCAGGTATGGTGCTGAGAATGATTTTGTGTAAAGGAAGGAATGAATCAATAGCTTTTTCAGTTGCAGGAGCACAACTTTTCATGGCAGGTATGTCCCTAGGAAGCATAGTTTTTAGGCAGGCATGTGCAATAATTTATGTCTGAGCCATTTGTTAATATTGGCAAAGCGTCACAGGTGCTCTGAGTGCTATGGCAGGCTGGGGAGAAGAATGCAGAAGCAGGCTGATGCTTCATCTCTGCACTGAGGGCTGGCATTTGTACACAGCAAGAGACTGGAAAGGTACATTATTTTCCTTTGTAACTAGCACAGGAATTAATCTGTGTTTCTCGTGGTAGTTTCAAGGAGTTTTACTGGGCTTAGCTTTTGTGACTTTCAGCAAAATCTCTCATAAAAATGTTTGTAGAAAATCCTGTCTCCCATGCAGTTACCCTGCCATATGCAGTGGCACATCTTACTCATTCTTTGAACATCTTATGCTCCCAGGGGGATTTAAGAATAAATACTACCACAGAGTACAAAATTAACATATCAAATTAATTTTATGCTACATACACACAGAGAGATGGATAATGTCAGTTCAGGGCTTGATACTGCATATGCTGAAGTTGAGTTATGTTGGTGTTATTTTGGTTTATGATTGGCACATAAAGGTCTTGATTTTTTTTCTACTCATATGAAACCCCATGTTATTAAATAAGCACAGACATAGTGTCTTTAGAACAAGGCAAATAAAGAATACATTCGGTTCTTTTTTAAGGAACACAGTACCAAATTTCTATCAACTTTTTTTGGTTTTCCACGAAGAACAAATACATTCGCAATCCTCTAATTATTTTCTGAAGTAGAAAGGTTACTTTTAGATCATTGCATCGTCTGTGTTAGAAAGTGGTAATTGGGGATTACTGACAGTTTCTATCAGGTTTGGCTTGGTAGCAAACAAGGTTAACATAAGTGGCCACATAGCCGAGTTTATTTTAAATGATCTTTAAGGTTGAGATGTTAAAGTTGAAATGTTTTTAAAGTAAGCTAAGTGCTACTTGTATTTGGAATGTGATCTGATGTATAATTAGGTTTGTCCTATGGAAAGGTTAGGTGTTTAAATCCAATGATCTGAATAAGCAGCAGAAATGTGTCTTTTAAAATTTAGAAATGTGTAAAAATTACTATAAGCTGGTTTTAAAGATTTATGTGCATGTGATGCTGTGGGAATGGAAGATACTGGATATTGTAGTTGATGTAAGTCCATACTGTGGGTTGTAGGGCTGTTTAAGAATGTGTATTTGAACACCTGGTATAATTACGTATTAAAAATAAATATGTAGAGAAATCTATTAGGGTGAAGGATTGTATGTGAGACTTAGGCTACCCAATACTATCCATTATAGTGCTGTTAAAGATTGTCATACATTTTGTTAATATTTTGTCAATTTTCAAAACTGAGTAAACACATTGCAGAGACTGGTTAATTTATTTGGAGATTTTGTGACAATAACTGACTGTTTCTTTTTTCCCTTAATAAAGATATTTTTTCCAACTAGGTTTGTTTGTTTGTTTGTTTGTTCTCTCAAAAGAAGAAAAGATAAAAATCATGGCAGTGTTAGATCAAAATTTAGACCAGCATCTTTTGGCTATTTTGGAAATACAGTGTTGCTGTGTTCACTTTTGAAGGAAAAACAATGTCTTCTTCCCATGCACGGTGACTTCCTGAGCTAAGTCAGCTTGAATTAAAATTGCTGAACGTTCTATGGCAGAAAGAGCTTTGAACCTAAATTTGATTTTTGCCTTCCTTACTGCAGCCTGAGGACAGGAGGAGGAATGTGTAGTATGTTCACAGAAAACTTGAAATCTTGTAGACATCCGACTGCCTCCCTTTCCTTCTGTTTTATGCATTAATATGGTAAAAATATATTCAGCAAGCCTGAAGAAGCAAAGGACAGAAGAAATGGAAGGCAATAATGAATACTGTATGAATGCTTTCCTTGATTCCATTATGTCTGCTGGTTGTTCCTAGAAAGCTACGATGTGCTTTGCTCTTACTGCTGTATGATAGCTCAGTGCAGAGAGCACATGTGGTGAGCTGGCTAAATGGAGAAGGGCAAAGAGCAGCAGGTAAGGAAGGGGAAGCACAAGGAGGCAAAGAAAGATGACTATGGCCCCTTCTTCCCAGAAGCACTCTGTGTAGCCAGGGCTGTGTGGTGCACCAACAGCAGCAGTTGTGAAGTTCCTCCATTAATCTTGACAGGAAGTGGTGCAAGTAAGAGTGCAGTTGAGGAGGTAGTTTGCTTTCTCATGAACTGATTGCAGAAAGAGACACTCTTTGAAGTCAGGGGAGATTAATGCATATGTGCATATATACCCTTTACATGATCCGGTTTCTAAACCACAATATGTGACTATTGCTGCCATCTTTACAAGATGTGTAAGTAGGAAAAGGAACGTACATTTTCACTACAGATGGAGAAGATGGGAACTAGTATTCTCCTGTGGTAAAATGTGGTACTGTTACTGGAGAGGGAAGGAATGTGTGTGGGGAAATGAATGTGTAAATTAAAAATGTATATTACGTTTCTATAAATTCATTTGATGTTAATATCAACAAGACTAATAACTTCTGACATTAATATCTGAGAACAGGTTCAGCAATTTTTGCTGGCTCCATTGGCAGCATTCCTGTATACTTCGCTTGACACATCTTGGCTCTGAAAATTTTAATGAGATTTCTTCCTTTTCCAATCTGTGAAGCTCTCTGTGCACTTCAATGACTAGCTGGTACCTGACTTCAGAAAAAAAATAAATAATACATTGACCTTGTTAATGAAGGAGAAAATTCTAGCAGAAGTTAGGTAGTAATCACCTGTATCAAGCTCAGGATAGGCTAAAAATGGAAGACCATTGATATCTTTTTGTATTATTCAAAATAATTAGTGTGAACAGTCAGCCTCACACCAGCTGCTTGGAGTTTATAAGGTGAGATGCTGTCCCAGGCTGGGGCCATAAAACCTCCTGCAGCACTGGTCTGTGCTAGAACTTGTAAATTTGGAGTCACAAGTGGGACTCGCTTTTAAAGGTGCATTTAACCGTGAGCATCTTTGAGCTGCTTGCTGGCTGGGTGGTATGGAGGGGTAGCATGTCAATATACATACTTCTATGTTTTGCTGGGTTTTTTGTTGTTGGTTTTTTTGGTTGTTGTTTTTTTAACTTTTCTTTAGTCCACTGTGCCTTAATCAGTGGGCAAAAGCGAAAGTAATTTGATTGTGCAGTGTTTGTGTGAGAAAAAATGAGTAAATTGCATTAAGGAAACTTCCACTAATCAGAAGTACTTCTTTCAAGACACAATGTTAATAAGCATAAGTAAGAATAATGAAACCTGGATATTGGTTTCTAGGACCACAAAGAATACAGATTTACCATTTCTGATTTTGTAAAAATCTACCCTTTTATTTTGTTGTTGTGATAGGCTATACTTTATTTCTTCACCAAAACAGTAAAAAAGAATAAGGAGAATAAATATTAATAGGTTTTACTACATGTAAATAGATTATTCATGTAGTGCTAAATGATGCCTATCCTGGAAATGAAGGGACAGAGGGGTATATTTGCTAGTGTGATGTCTTTAATTCTGTCATTTGTAATGATAGGAAAGGTAATGAAAACTACTTGTTGAAGACAGCTCACAAAAATGATAAGTGAGAGCAAATAGGTGACATGTTGGGAAGAATTATTCCTGGTGGTTAGAGATGACAGAGGAGGCCTTATGTGTGCTATCTATTGTCTCTCTATGCCTGCCTCGTGGATAGCTTTAGCAATTCAATTAACCGGTACGAGCCTGTTTCATCATCTATAAAAGGTAGGTAACACTTACCCACTTCACAGCATCTTAATAATTGATTTTTGTAAAGTGCTTTGTGATTCTGAGATGGAAGGCATTATACAAGTGTCAAATATTATTATTATTGCTACTACTAGTAGTAACACTACTTGGCATTTATAGTGCTCTTTCCTATTCACAATGCTTTACCATTTAGTAATGGATTCCTGCAGTCACTCTGTGAAGGAGGTACCTATGATACATTTAGACTTGAAGAAATTCAATAATCATCAAGCTTTTTCATTTTCATGGTGGTTGTAAGACTAAAAAAAGAAAAAGTGAAAAAATCTTAAAGTACAAACATCTGTGTGATGATTAGAGCACTTGTGGAAGGTTGTAGATTAGGTTTGGAGTTTCATCATAGTTAGAAGGACACAGAACACAGTGCTCACACTTTCGGGCCTTTTTTTTATCACTGAACTTTGTAAAAGCCTTTCTCCACTAGCTGCGTTTCTGAGTGCAAGAACCTAATGATCTTGTTTATCATGTGTTTATCGTGCTCTGACCAAGGCAGTTCTTCTAGGCACTTCTGAGCAATTGTGCCTGGTTTTGACAGAGCCAGGGGCTAACAGGGAGACCTGAGCATGTTCAGAACTCTTGGCACTGCTCTTAGACCATCTAATTTCCAAGATGGCAAAATGTCTGATTCACATGAGCAATGGGCTCCAAAGCTCAGGCATTTTTTTCCCAGGTTCAGCTGGTGTCTAAATGTCACTTACTGTATTAAGATACATGTATGACATGTTGCTGCACACATAGGCAGAGATGACATGAATGCGTAGTGTGGACTCAAGCAGCAAGCCACATCTTTAATGTACTTAAAATATAATGATAATAACACAGAAACTCTTGTTCAATTTATGTGGATTTAGCATGGTTATACTAACACACTGTACAGGGTGCTAAGGTATTCTGGTCTGTGTGGAAACCCCTTTAAGAAAAGAATTAGGGTATGTGATCTGCTATTCAGAAGCCTTTTCCTAAGGCTTCACAGGTTGAGAGCTTCAGTGTGATCACAGGCTACAGATTAAGGCTTTATCCTGTGGTTTGCCTCTGAGGACTGCACTGAACTGGAGTATTGTGTGCAGTTCTGGTGTCCTCAACATAAAAAGGACATGGAACTGTTGGAACAATTCCAGAAGAGGGCCATGAGGATGATCAGGGGACTGGAGCACCTCCCTTATGAAGATAGGCTGAGAAAGTTGGGGCTGTTCAGCCTGGAGAAGAGAAGGCTGCGTGGAGACCTCATAGCAGCCTT
>JANHGB010027896.1:0-43532 GCA_026283785.1 Coracopsis vasa | reverse complement strand
TATTACATTTCTTATAAGAAATATTAAAAATTTGAATTCTAACTTTTATTCGAAGAATTTCTGTGGCAATGGTATAGATAGGATGGATTTTTTTGTTGTTGCTAATTACATACATCAACACATGCCGTAATACTTCATAACTGACTGAAGATTAAAAGTAAATCCCAGAACTCTCATTACGTCTGCATTGCACAAGAAAAAAGAAGACTGAATAAAAGAAACAAGCAATAAGCTAAATTAGATTCTTTAGGAAGCTGTGAAATAGTGTCTTCTTAATAATATGATTTATAGATCATAGAGCAGACCAAATAATCCTTTATATGGGTTTATAAAATGCTACTTTTATTTAGAAGCAAATAAAGGATTCTGAGGATTCTCCTTAAAATTTAAAGAAACTGCCTCAAGCTTTCTGCAGCTGACCTCTTTGCTTTGATAATTTTTAGCAAATCCAAGAGTTTGAATAACAGTATCTAGAAGGCTCAGGGGGACCTTATCCGTCTCTACAACTACCTGAAAGGTGGATGGAGCGAGGAAGTGGCTGGTCTTTTCTCCCAAGTAACGAATGATAGGACAAGAAGAAATGGCCTCAAGTTGTGCCAGAGGAGGTTTAGATTGGATATTAGGAAAAATTTCTTCACTGAAAGGGTGGTCAGGTATTGGAACAGGTTTCCCAGGGAAGTGGTAGAATCACTGTCCCTGAAAGTGTTCAAAAACCATGCAGACGAGGCCCTCAGTGACATGGTTTAGTGGTGGTCTTGGCAGTCCTGGGGTAATGGTTGGACTTGATGACCTTAAAGGTCTTTTCCAACCCTGTTGGGTCTATGATTCTATGATTCTAACTCTGGTTAAGCTGAATTGAAAGCAGTTATGTGATAGATCAGAAATCTAGATGCAAAAATGTAATCCTCCTTAGTAGAAGATCCTTCTAGGGAGGTCTTGAAAGGACCACTTTCAAAAAGGCCTGTCAAGGATTTATGGGCAAATGTGAAACCATTCTAATAACATTTGCAGTGAACTTGGTTTGTTTTTTTTATCAAAAAAGAAACCTGAAAAGTGGCTGTATCAAAGCACACCAATGTATTTCCAGAGAAAATCAGTGGCTACAAAATGGTTCTTATTTCTAGGAAAAATGGGTCATAGCAAAAATAAATGGATGTAATTCAAAGTCAGAAAAAAAAAATCAAATGAGAAACAAGCTATACTAAATTAACAGTGAGAATATTAAGGCACTAGAATAAACTCCAAAAACACACAAGTATTTCTCCATCTTCTGTGACCTTCAGACGAAGACTGGGCATTTTTCCAAAAGATAAACCTTTGCCAGGTGTAAAAGCTTCATAAACTGCCAGTTGTGTAGGTTGATATGTCCATGTAAATCACAAGTCCTCAAAATCTGGGTCATGGCCCAGTCAGTGTCCACTTCCAAAATTTTCCAAAGGCAAACGTTAAGTTCAGGACAAGATTTAGGCCCTTACAGTTTAGGCAGCTGTCCCCTCCATACTAGTCCAGAACTCTGAATGAGGAGTCTTATTTTCCTAGAAAGTGCAAGAGGGGGAATTCATCTCCCTGGGTTGGACAGAAGCATCCAAACCACACAGAGCTTCAGTTCCTCTCTAGTCCTGTTGGGCATCATTATCGTCAGGACATTAGGCAAGTATCATGATATCCAAGTCTCAGAAGCCACAAAAAAAGAACACAATCAAAACATCTTTCTTTTAAATAAATTGTAGTTACTCATGGTTAGATCACCCTAATCTTTGTAGCCAAATTGTTCAGTTCTTGCAATGATTCTTCGCATGTTTTCTGCCTTTCAGAGGACTGATCTAGACAACAGGATAAGTATAATTAATGAAGAGAAAAGCAAAGTCAGACTAGGAAGGAAAATGCCTGAAGGAGCCTAAAGTCTTGCATTTAGTAACTGGGACATTCACTTGAGAGGTGTCTGTCCTGATGATCAAGTTTTTTCAGACAAAGAAGTTCTTTCATCTCAAAGTCTGCAGATTTCTGGGTAAGAAATTCTTGGCTATGTTAGACAAACTGGCATATATATTACTATTTCTTTAAAATAGTCACCTACATATTTGAGATCCTTACTCGTATATGGGCAGATTCAGTGTTTCCCATGAATATTTATGAATTTAGGACTCATAATATACTCATAGGACTGCAATAGAAAGATTTCTAGAAGGTTTAAGTAGAAGATGTATGGCAAACCACAGAGAAGGGGGAAATCTTTGGGCATTTAAAGCAACAAAATTTTAAGTTCCTATAAAACATTAAAACCAGCTAGGGAAGTGCCTTCAGGGCTAAGTGGCAAGCAAGGGAGGATTTTCTGCATTGATTAGAAGACATGGTTAATGATCATGAAAGAAGAATCTGTTCTACCAAGAATGGTAGGCAAAACTGAAATGTAAAGCAAGGCAGTAAGTCATACTGTGTACATATTCTTTCTAAAATAATTCTGTGACATACAACTAATTTGGTTTAAAACATGTTTCTTCAGTTATGGCTGCTATTCTTGTCATTTCATAGAGAAGCAGACGTTACTCCTATAAGCTTTCTAAAAGACAAGACTGAGGTAACTTCTTTCATCTTACTTGGTTTTTATTGCAGACCAGAGCTGATGAGGCTTTTTTTTGTTTCCAAAACAAATATTGTAGATTGCATTTACCAATTTGCCAGTGTCTGGGCAATAGGTTATGGCATCACATGAGAAAACACATTGCCATTTGAGATAAAAATAACTGACTCAAAAGAGCTTTGAATAATTACAGAAGTCTTGCCTTCTTTGACTTCAATTTGCAAGCTGAAATGATGCCAAGGGTCTTAGTGATGTCTGTGCACCCCATGCCCCTGAACCAGAAGTGTATAAAAATCAGTGAGGGATGTAGATGTGTGCATGAAAGCAAGTCACTTTAGGCTCCCTTTATTAAATAAAAAGCATAACCAATTACATTCATAATGTAATTACTATTTACCCATAGCAGGTGTCTACATTTGGTTGGATAAAGTATAAGGTAAACTGCATTAAATGCACTTCATTCCCTATGCTAACAGCCTTATTCACCAGCTTAGATGTTGCATCTAAAGATAGTCACAAGAAATTAAACCATGACCAAAGAAACATAAAAAAGAAAAGAAAATGCAAGCCTAGCAAAACAAAGCATGTTCTGCTTGCATTTCTGTGGTTTGTTTTATATATTTTTTCTAATCAGTACTAATTAATTAGCAATTAATTTGCCTAGTGTTATTAATTCCTCTACTATGTTTATTTCATTGGTGAGCTAGGTGGAATCCAACTTAAAGATATCAAAACCTGCTGGTAACTAACAACTGCAATGAGTGCAGTGGCTGATTGATCTTTAAATGAATAGGTCTTTCAAACTTCAGTTCTTAGAAGAAAAGACAATCTAAAGCTACAGTCTTAAAAAATTTCATTTGCCAGCAAGGACCAGAAATACAAAACTTCCTTAGAAACTGTTGTACGTGACCTGCTTTCATTCTACTTTCACTCTTGGTTGAGCACTGCAGAAACACGAAGTTCTGATGACTGTTTGAGCTTTGTCTCACTACTGGCACTCAACACTTCCAATAAATGTGAAAGTGTCTTCCAAACTCAATGGCTGTATAAAATCCCAGTGGGGAAAATCTGGATGAATTCTGTTCAAAGTGATTAGAGACTATTTCCCAAAGGTCCCAAATACAGAGTTGATTTCATATCCTTTTGCAAATAAACTGCATTTAACTCACATGTGCTAGTCGATCAAATCTGGCAAAGAGTTCATTCAGCATTCGGACCAGCTCCTGGGCTGACAGAGTTGTGGAGAGGTTGGTGAAACCTTTAACATCTGCAAAAAGAATGCTAAAAAAAGAAGGCATATTAATATTGCAGTCTATTTCATTTGATAACTGAATGTCCTCAGCTACCTTCCAGTAATTTACTAGTAAAGGATCATTTCAAACTCATGCTTCCTTTGTTCTAGACTTTTGGAGATTCTGGAGTACTGAATATAAATACAGAAGGGACTAAATAAATGCTAGCATGTGTGAGAAACGGTTTTGCCAAAAATGTGTGCTATGAAATTTTGGATTTTCAAATCATGCAAGAAGATATAGTTAAGCCTTAATAAGCACAGTTGCCACCATTTATCAGTGAGAAGACTGAGGCATAGTGCACCCATAACATAGAGAGCTGTATAAACAGATAGACTTGGCACCCAGCTGTCTGTTAGTATCTGACAGTGTTCTTTGAGGGTGGGTTTATATATAGCTGGTTTTTACAGTGAGTTTGATTTCAGCAATTTCAGTTTTTAGTGTGATTTTCAGGTTTTACTTATCTCTGTGCCACACAAAAATCCTAAGATAACAGATTCCTGATGGTCTTGATATATATCAGGCTCAGGGCAACTTTATTGTACGTAATTTTAGGGACTTGGCAGAAGCACGAGCTAGAAGTATAGTACCCTCTATTTAAGGTGTGAATCTTCACTTGGATGATTCCTTGTTCTTTCCTTTGATTTCAAAGGGAGTCCAGTGTGATCATACTTTGAATTTAGGTGCATCAAATTTGGTGCCTGAAGATGGGATCTGAGTCAACAAACTAGTTACAAAGCTTTAACTTGCATTTCAGCAGCCAGTGAATTTTCTAGCCATGTAGCTTTGTCTGTAACCTGTGTCTACAATGAGCACAAGTGAATATAGAGTCTATGGTGTTCAAGCTATTATCCAGACCAATGCATGTAATAGCTCAGTACTTAGTAGCTGAAGAAATGAAAGTATTGTCTCCTTTAAAAAGCAGTAGTGCTCAAAAAGGCATATGTTCTCATTGTCTGGAAATAACCCAAATGAACCTCATTAGAACTTCAAAGTCAACCAATAACTGGAGCTACAGTCTGAGTAGCCTAGGATCTTTCATTTGTGTTTAACAACATCACGATTTAACAGTGTTTAAGAATCACTAATGTAACCAATATTAAATACAGTAATGACCAGGTGGACAATAAAACATGACTAATTATAGTTCAACTCATTTTCAAATGTACAGGCTGGTAAAGGTTTGGGTAAGAGTTAAGAAACAGGCTCACAAACAGGGTAAAATTTTTACTAGTGAGAAAAATACAAAATTAAAAGGTAAAGTACCAAACTACCCAAAGATAAATAAATAATAGTAATATACTAAAGTGCTAAATGTAAGATTTTCAAACAACTAATTTCTACAGTTTTCAGTATCAAAACAACAAAAAACTCTAACTGGATATTAATTTTAGGGATTCATATAGCATTGGTTTGGGAAAAAACAATGTGAAAACAAGTTTTGAAAAGTTCTGGTCCCTGGCAGCATGCATAGGAACCAATCAGCATCTGTACTCTAAAGCACACAGAATCTTCATTTTAAAGCTCTTTCAAGGATAAATTGTGTTTCGACTTTTCACCCCTAACTGCAACTCTTTTCCATTGAAAAAGAAGAACCATCTCTGTGTTCTGATTTTTCTACAGCAACACTTACTCTGAGAATGAAAAAGGGTAATGGAAGACATTTTAATTTAGTTCAGTTCAAGCCTTTTGTAAGGGTCCTTGAAACTTTCTGCCAGATTTAATAAAATGATATGTCTGAGCTAATGCAAGGCCACAGAAGGAGCGAATAATCAATTTACTCTTTTGCAGAAGTTCAAATTATGTTTATTGAAGTTATCCAGACAAAGTTATATTTGGGTTTCATCAAAAGGTGAAGCACACGCTTTTCTAGCAAACTATCTCCCATCATATCCAAGGCTGCTTACTTTTCAGTTTTTTCACTGATGGCTACTCAATCAGTTGCCCTTGTGGTCAGGGAAAAAAAAACTTATGGAAAATGTTATTGGGTTGGCTAAATATTCTGATGGTCGGAACCACAATAAAATCAGAGATTCTGTAACATCATGGAACAGAAGCTGATTATCTGGTGTAAAGTCTGTTGGAACTCTTCATCAGGGACTGTAGCAATAGAATAAAGGGTAACGGGTTTAAATTAAACAGGGGAAGTTCAGGTTAGATATAAGGAAGAAGTTCGTTACTGTGAGAGTGGTGAGGCACTGGAACAGGCTGCCCAGAGAAATGGTAAATGCTCCATCCCTGGCAGTGCTCAAGGCCAGGTTGAATAGAGCCTTGGGCAACATGATCTAGAGTGAGGTGTTCCTGCCCATGGCAGGGGAGTTGGAGCTGGATGATCTCCTTTCCAACCCTAACCATTCTATGATTCTAAATGTGCAATTAGGATTTATTGCCTTGAGTCCTCATAGAATAACTATCATCACCTTCCTGTTAACTAATTTCAGGAAATAAAAAATTTAGAGAGAAGAGTTAAAAAGGGAAATAAAATTAGGAAAATTGTAATAAGAATGAATGAAAGTGGCTACTAAACAGAGGAGCCACATGACAAATCTACATCTTTGAAGCATAAGTCTCCATCTAATTTCTCAGCATGTGGGATCAACAACAAGGCAGAATATGTGTCTATGTGCAAGCAGTGTTCCCCTTTCTGTGCAATTCTGACCACTTAATTCAAGTGAAAAAATATACAAATGGAGAAGGCCTAGTGTTAAATTCAAATGGTTCTTGCCATGAGAAAGGCATCTAGCTATCCTGATGAGTAAAAGAAGGCACCAAACTGCTTATCTGCTTGGGGATTAAAGGCTACACTTTAATAATTTCCTAATTTATGAATGAACAAAGCAACAATAAGGAAACTCTCAAATAAGAGACATTTAACAGCATTTAACACCTTAATAGACATTAAACAGAGGCTCCTCCACCTACCTGACATTCTCATAACGATGAATGTAGATCTTATGAAATTGGTGTTGCAAATGTTCATCTTCTACGTTGGTCATATCATTTATCATTTCCAGGACTACAAAGCGTGGTAAGACAGAGAGTACTAGCCGTTCCTAAAACAAAGAGGAAACCAAAGTTTCAGTATCAGTCTGAATTCATACTTCACAGAACACTGACTGAGTTCTTGCCTTATTTAAAGAGGAGAGTATCTGGCATTTAAGATGTGACCCTCCCCTCTAAAAATTCTATCTCAGACCAGTTGTGATAATTCACATTACCAACCTGAGTCTAGAATATGGACCTTTTTCTCCCCTTCCTACACATACTTCCCTCTAATGTTCTAATTTTGCTTGCTGTTTATTTAAAGGTCCATCTTGCTTATTTCCTCCATTACTAGCTTCTCCCTAAATATCACTTATGAGGCTATCAATCATGGCATTTTAGGCAGTGGTAGCTTGATAAACAGATATAGGCCAGAGGAATTTGAAAGCCCTCTGTAGCAAGTAGGATCAGATTTTTATTGTTGATTATTTACCAGAATTTACAGACTGTGTGCTTAGCATTCATGAACTGTATAATTAATAATAAAGCAAAAAATATGCAAAGGAACCTGACTCCACTTAATGAAAAGGACACATTTAGACAAAGCTTAGTTGTATTGTCAGAGATTCAAGGCAGGGATAATATAAACTAATGTAAACCTAAGAAATGTTTTATGGGAAAGATTTAGCCATAGACTAGTTTGCATGTTAATAGTGTTATGATAATAAATAGGAACCAGGTTTTATTGGTTTATTCCCAAATGACTTGGGAATCCCAGAGTCTTCTCAACAGTCTGGCATTTAAGTCCTTCATTTTGACAAACGGGACCGGGTTTCAAAGTACTTTGAAAACTCTGTATGTAATCTCAGAAATAAGCATTTGTATGTGTGTCAATGAAGCAGTTTTCCAGGATGACTCATTTGGCCTGTGGGCCGCTTCACCTCATTTTGAAGATCCCTCAAGACAGACTCTGGGCTGAGCTGAGCCAGAGCTGACCATTCCTTTCCCAAAGGCCTTGTACAACCTCCCTGTCCTGTAATGGATTCATATCTGTTCACATGATACAGTAAAGGCTGTACAACAGCAGCCAACAAAACACTTCATGGAATATATAACCTTCTCCTACAACCAAAGGCAAGTGGGAGTGGGAGAACATGTTGTTCTGCAAATAACAGCCTGACCCTGGTCATCTTTTAGGCCCTAAAGGATCAGATGAGCTTTCACTCAGTCACTGTACAGACATTCATGGCAGAGTGCCTGTTGAGAAACAAGAAACTAATTTATTACAATATTTTCATAGAGTGATGCTGCATAAGGTCTCAAATATCCCAAAATGTAGAGTTGGTTACTGCTGGTTGTGGTAGTCTCCGTTGTAATGGTCCTCATGGCAGTCTCTTCAGCTTCTTCACATGCTTGTTTTTCTCAGTTCTTATAACCTGGCTGGTTCAAATTCTGTGTGACAGCCCTGGCCCTTTGTGATTCATCACTACTGGTGATGAATATATTTTAACCACATATTAAATAGATCTTCAATATCTAATCTGCAAAAGACTAGTTCCATAGACCATTTCTGCAAAGGCAGCTTCTATTTGGCATTTATAAATGTCTTATTTATACAGAATTTAATCACTTCAGCAGCAGGAATCACCTAGAAAAAGTCCCAATGGGACACTCCACCAGAATATTAATTAACACACACATATAAATGGGATGAAACAAAGCAGGAGTTGCATTCAGAAATTTATAGAACTGTCTAAGTTTCCCAGTCTGTAAGAATGAGTTCCATCAATGTTTAATTGTAACAGTTCAGGCAATCTCTTGCTTTCAGGGTTGTTTCACATTAGTCAGTTGTGTCCAACCAGTCTGTTATCTCATCTATATAGATGATTAGCCAAGGAGCTGCTGTATCACACAGAGAGCTAGCAACGTAAGTCTACTGTGTGAGCAGACACGCAGGTCTCTTGTGCTAGACCACAATCATGAAAATCAATTCTTTAGTTATACTTGTAATTTGAGTTCCTTAACCCTTTCCACACATGTAGATGTGTTACACAGTGTTATGCACTTCTACTCACATGCCATATGTCCAGTCACGTGTCTGATTACTGGAGGAACATGCATGAGCTCCCTGAACTGGCATTTGCAGATAGTACATCCAGTACTCAGGGCTATCCTGTCTCTTGACTGGCTGATTTATGTAGCGGAAGAATGCAAATGAATTTAAGTAAAGTCATTCAAACTGGCCCTTTCTACTAGGAAGACTGAAGAACATATTCAGCATTTCTAATGAGTTTGTCTGCATCCCAGGAACACTCAGAAAGAGTAAATTTTGAGACAAGTTGGAGTGAGATATAATTATATACATGTGCATGTTTATTAATAATGTATAATGTGTATTATTAATATGTTTTAATAAAGTATCAGTGTATATTAGTTTATCACCAGTGTGTATATACAGTATATCAATGTATATTAGTGTACATATACATATAGTGTTAAAGTATACATATATATATGTGCACACACACAAAAGTGCTGTTTTCCAGTCCCTGTCATAACAACTAACATTTAAGTAGGGCCTGGCAAGACCTCAAAAGATTATTGAGCTCTTCCATGAAAGCCCTAAATCATCCCCTGACAAATTTTACAACGTCCCTGATTCAGTTGCTCATAAGTTTGACAGCTTTGGCAGATTTTGAAAGCATCCCACCTAAATCTGTTTCTCTGCAAATTAAGCTTGGTTTTGATCCTTTTGAAGTGGGTTTAGATAATCATTGATTGCCATCTCTGTAAAAATTTTTCTGTACTGAAATACTGTTATTGTGTCCTCTTGCCCTCAGTTTTTCTTTTCTAGATTAACCAGATTTGTCCAGTATTGGAATATATCACTCCAAATCATGCTGAAGGAAACCCATCAGTTTTTCACTGAACTGGCTCCAAATTATTAACCATTCTTTGCTTTACAAGGTTGTAAAAGATGAAATCTTACTGAACTAAAGGAGAGAATGTCAGTTCTGTAAGCTGCTTATCAACAAATTTCAGATGACATTTTGGGGAATAGGACAGGTGTAGGGAAAGCCAGATATGAACTTCCAAATCAGGCACATATGGAAACTTTAAAGAGGTAGAAGACACCAATGAAGAAAGTTCCCCCCAGTCAATGCTCACAGAAGAAATATGGTGCAGTGTGAATCTCTTCTTGTATTTTCAAAGCAGTTTAGTGATACTGTTGTGGAGAAAGCACTTACATAGTACCAAGCCATACTGAGGGGTAGAAGTAGTTTCCAAACCAAATCTTCCCTTTCATACTTAGGAAAGACAGGTATTTCCATAAATCCTGTCTCCACCCTACTCCACTCCACCCATCAAACTTTACAAAAAGTCCTTTGCATGTTTGGAAATTGTGATCAGTGTTGAACCCAAACGTGAAGTGGAATCAAAAAGATATTCAGAAATCAGTTTCAGAACAGAAAAAATCCAAAGGTTTCAAAACCTCTTTACTGAAAATATGAATATGAAATAAAATAAGCAATTAAAAATAATGCCATATAAATATTTGATAAGAAAATCAGACTTGGAAATATCTGTGTATGTTTTAAGATGTTCAGAATTTTGAATAGATTGCAGCTCTTTAGGACTAAGTCTTACTTAAGCTTTTAAACTGGAAAGAAACAAATGCTTCATTACCACTTTTGTGAAGAAATTCTTAAGCAGGAAGAAGCTGCAAAATAGGACATAAGCTCTTTTCCAGAGAAGCCCTGGTGCAAGACAGAGCCCATCTTTTAAATTATTAGTGTGAAGCTAAGTTATCACAAACTTGGTAAATAGATGTGTTTTGTTAATGACCATTTCAAGACAGCCTAGATCCAAATCTTAAGATTAATTTCTCAGGTTTTTTGATCAGCTAAATCAGCCTGGTCTTGCTTTGTGACCTGTTCTAGGTGAAAAAAAGTCATTCTTGACAGCACTTTATGGCAATTCTATTTTTTATTATTACTATTTTTATTGCCTTAATTTGGGCTGAGCCCTAACTTCTACAGCATTTGCATTTACTATGCATATTTCTTACTTAATCTTTACATTAGGAACAGTCTTCTATTTGTACCTCACCTCTCAGACCTCAGAAGAGTTTTCATCTCCTAAAGGTGACACTCAGGAGAAATATGAGGACAAAAGGCAATTTTAAGTTGGTTTAGAAGAAAATGGTTAATTCTTGTAGCAGCTGTAAGGAGACCACTGTCCCTACCAAATACCATAGAGTAAATATTACTGAAAATACACTCCACAGGCAATACAATGCTTCTTGTCACTGAAATCCTAAATCTTACAAAAAGGGAAGGATTTTGATTCTGAGCTTTTAGAATCTTCTACCACCATAATGGTAACTTGGCATTTAGCTCAGCACTGCTTAACTTTCTGGCTGCAGTTGCTTGCATCCATGGTTGTTATGGTACACTCCAGTGAGATGATATTCAGGGATGAAGAGCAGGACACCTTTCACAAGTACCAAAGTATGTAGCACCCAGGAGTCCTGACTTTGGTTTCTTCCTATACAGTCAGTTTTCTTGTGGAAGATTAAACACTTCTCCAATGCAGTTGATTCTAGGATTCTATGTTACATAGACTTTCTGTTTTCTGGCAGAGAAACTGAGATTGAGGTTGTTGTGAAGCAACTTGATATTAGGAGGATATAATGTAAACTAACATTATGCATGTTGTGGGGCATGTCCTTTCTTGAGGGGAAAAAGTTGTTTAGAAAGAACAAGACTGAGAAAAAAGTGATGGTGGAATGAGAAAGAAAGGCAAAACAATCATTAAAATGCTGGGGTTTATGCCTGCACAATTAGATATCGTGGACGAAATACAGTCGTAGATAAAACACCTGTAAAGTTGAAGGCATCCTTCCTCTGCATTTGTAGGAGGCAATATTGTTTCTAACTCACAGCATTTAGGTGAAGATCATGAAGAATTCCCTCTGGGCAGTCTTAGTCAATAGTTAGTAAACAATCCTCAGCTACAATGAAAACACATTATGGATAAACACTTTCATTTGTCTAGGTGGCAGCCCCAGCTGAGGTGAACTGTAGATTTACTTAAGAAGGCAAAACACATGCTCTGTAATAATAGCTTCTGCTGTAGTGGAGGTGTGTACCGCTTCATTCTGAGATGGCAGCTTTTTCCTGGGCTTGTTCCTGCCTGCATAACATGCTACCATTGAAGATGAGAGATCCAAGACTCTACTAATCTTTAATCCACCTCTTTTACAATCCTTTACTAAATCAGGGGCTGTGTTCAAGAGGAAGAAGGAAAAATGATGAGAGGTAGTGATAGCTGATGTAGAGCAGGCAGTTAGCTATCATGTAGTGAGCTCATCCTTTAAACTGGTAAAAAGACCAACTCAGATCTTCCATTTCCCCATACAGAGTGATACTAATCTGAGGGCATCTGCATTGTCTTGGCTTTCTTTTACCATTCCCACCTGGGAATTCTGGTATCCTGCACTCTTGTGACGTGTAAATGCTGGATGTGGTTCTTGTGATAGCAAGAGGAAAACCAGACCCTTAGAAGATTCTTTGCTCCTGCAAACCCAGGTTTTCACAGGAATGTCTAGTCCTAAGGTAGCTCAACTCTCAAGTAAATGTCCCAGGACATCTTATAATGGTATGTTTGGGAAGAGCTGCTGATTGATATTCCAGAAATAATTTTAATATTTTGTGTCCTTCAGCCTCCTATAAGAGAAGACACTTAGGTTATATCTTCTCTTATTCCTTCAATATTAAGATACATTTCTCAATATTACCATATAATAAATCCACCTTTTGGATAAATCAGATCAGTCTTCAAGGGAAAAATGCAATTAAAGCATTCGATGGATTCCTGTGAAGATATATTCAGAGTAGCACAAAATCTTTTCACTGTAAAAAAATATATGTTATTTCATACCTTATCCTTTTAGGAAGACAAATAGGAATACAAATTCAAAAAGAAAAGATGATAAAAGAAAGAAAGTAAACAGAAATCCTGGTTATTATTGGACTGTTTATGGAATCTGTGAGAAGGGAACATAAAAAAAGGCCATTTGTTCATACACATATGGCTAAAATAGCGTACTCTTTTCACAACAGGAAAAGCTGACATTCCTTGTTTGCATTCAGTTAATAAGGAATCAAACAATGGCTTTAGAATGTTTATTTAAAATAAAGCATAGTTCATTTGGCATATGTTCAGTAAGCCAGGAAAAATGTGCCCAGCACATTTGATATATTAACCTTCATGCTACTCATTAAGTTAAATGTTCTTAGCTTCACATAAGATTTGGAAATGACCCATGAAAACAGAGGTTAATTAGTGTGCCTGTGTTGTGGTCCTCCTCTATTGATATGGTAGCAAGCGAAGAGCTCTTGTCAGGATCACAATTGAAAGTGCATATGCCGCTCATGTCACTATTCTGTGTTATATATGTCATGGTATGGAGCAACACTACAAGAAAAGTAACAGCTAAATGTTCATGAGTGTGAGTGTGTGTGTCTATATATATTTTTGTGAGGCACTCCAGCCACCAGTCAATTCTATGGTACTGGAACATTGAAAGGACAGAAAATTCTTCCCTCTATGGGCATAATCTGGCTTTGCTGTTCCAAGCTGCTCTTACACCACACCAGACTGGTAGGGTGGTGGGGACGCTGAACCAGACCCCTTCCAAAAATTAGGCACTGAAAGGTGGACTCCAGTGTGGATCACGTCCATCTTTCCTCTTCACAGGCCTTTCACATCACTTTTCTTCAATCCAACAGTTAAAAAATTTTTCAGTTGTCCAAGAATGAGTGTCAGGCCACTGTCCCCTTCATATACCTTTGCCATATAACTCCCCTTTAAAATAATTAAATATTATCATTCCCATTTCACAGATTTAGATACTGAGGCACAGAAGAACAGCACAAATGTGTGAAGGTCATGTGCAAAAGAGCAGTAGCAAATCACAAAAAAGAAAATGGGAAATTATTGTATAGTCTTCTGCACCTTCTTATTTGCATGATTAAAGAGTCCTCACATTTCTAGTCAGTCTTTCCTGGAAGGTATTTTCAGACAAGGAGGGACAGACATGAAAAATAAAGTCTTCTCTTTTTCAGAGAAAGGCCTAATAAAGAAGTGTTGTGAACTCTAGGACAAAGGAAAGTACATTATCCAGCTTTGTTGAAAGTGTGGTAGTTGAGCAATTGGCTAAGTGGAGACAATTCAAAGGTGAGCAGCAGTAGTGGTAAGTGGTTTAAAAAGGAACAGAGATATATATGTTCAAGTGAAAAAACATAGAAGAAAGAAGACATCAACAAAGGAATATTACAAAAGAGCTGCTGATGAATTCTCCTATTAAAACATTCATTACATGAATCAACTCTTGTCTTTGAGGTAGAGTAGTCAGGGTTTAGAGCAAATAAACAAAAAATTGGCCTTTAACCTAAAGAATAACCAACTAAAAGAAATAAGACCGGTAGAAGTCATTAAATGTAACAAAAGGTTGATAAAATTCAGGTCTGGATTCAGACACTTGAATTTTGGTGACTACAATGTAGGCATGCCTAAGCTTCATTCTTATCCGGTGAATCTGGGCATACTCAACAAACCAGACGTAAATAACTACTTTGGTGTCACCTCAGGTCTCTCTGGGCTCTGTTGCTTGTATTGACTAGATGTCAGCTGACTGTAGCAGGAGCTCAGAGGTGCAAAAAGCATGCAGGCACCTTGTTTAGGAGGTGTCTAAATATGGAACTGACTCCTACACAATCTATCTACTCCTTCAGGAACATTTAGGAATAGTGAAATCCTGAAGTGATAAAGCAAGTCAACTTCATGAGTCACATACGTCTGTTTAAAGTCCCAAGATAACACTGATACTTTCTCTAATGCCCACTTCTTAGTTTATGCATCTACAATAGCCATTCTTTGTTGAACAACATCTCTGAGGTCTGCATGCACTGACTGCTTGTGTCTCTCATACTGAAATCAGGGCGTAACAACAGTGTATACAACTCCACAAATGTAGCTAAGCATATTCATGGAAAAGTGGGACATGTCCCTGAGAAGTAAATAGCAACCTTTGGAACAGTTCTTAGGAAGAGTCTATTAACCAATGCAGAAGGTCTCAGTCTTGTGAATAAAAACTAAAGTGGAGACCTTTCCACAGGGGCTGATCAAAGAGAACAAAGTACCAACAAGCACAGACCATCAACAAACAATCTGGGAACTGCAGGAGGTTGCCAAGAAGAAGGTCAAACTCCCCAAGGTTTTCCTGCAGGTCATGTGAAGACCTCACCCCTGCAGGGACTGATGTCTGCATAAGGTACCTACACTGACCCCACTTAGATGGCATAGGGCGAGTGACAATGACATGCTACCTAAACTGCCCTGGGATTTTCCTTTGTTTCTCAACATCTTTATTGGGGTTGGCTTTGCCAAGGGATGAAAAGCCCCTCTTAACCAACCAATTTAGGTTTTGTTCTTCCTCCTCTACACATACTTTCAAATGTATTATATATTCGATATATGATACATTTATCATATATTTTACCATACATTCACATATATCTTGTGGGAAGAAATCTTTGGATCAGAGAACAAGTTACTTATGGCTGTTCACAAGCCAACTCTGTAAAACTGGAATGAGCATAGCCCACAAATGTTTAACTCAACAAAGACTCTACAGAATCAACACCACATTTTTAATCTTGAATTTTAAAGAATCATTTTGCCAGAATCATCAAGCTTGTCCTTGGCAACATTTACAGTTAATATCATACAGGCACTAAGTCTTAAGCACTGAACTTAATAGCATAAAAAAGAGCTGTTCAGAACAGTGGCTTTAGCCTTTCTGGACCACATTAGCTTTTGTTACATTTAAGGGATGTAGACAAAAATTCTACTGAAAAACTGATAGTACTCAGAACAGATATAATTATTGTAGATGCCTGTCTTAAGTCATGACAGTGCCACCCTAGAAAATGGGAATTAGCACCTCTCATTATGATGAACAGCTCTAAAAAGAGATTCCTTTGTTCTAACTTAGTGCACAATGGACAGTCTACCTGCAGCTGTAATTTCCTGTGTGTTATGGAAAAAATAGCCAGTAATTAAAAAATATGTAAGGAACTGCAATATCTAAAATGTTCATACTCATGGGGTTCTGAGGTTGCCTGTTTTCTTTTACTACTTACTGCTGCAGTATGAGATATGAGCTATATTGACTTTCTTTTATTTGAGTTCAGGCAGTTGGTATTTCCATTCATCTCATCCTTGGCTATGTGTTCCATTTAGGCATCTTCTATTCTCAAAGAGTAACAAGGCCAGATCACACAGGAGGTTTTGGAGTCTCCTTTTGCTTAGCTATTGGCTATGAAACATAGGTAGATCCTGATCCAAATTAATAACCCAGTGTTTATAAGAAACATGACTTTTTATAACGGTGTCTAGTTGTTCACTGAAAAGCATTATAAAGTTTGTGGTAATGCAAGAAAGAAAAAGCTTTTTCCACAGACTTCTTGTAGGAAAGACATTTTATTCAACTGCTTCCTCAATACTCTTGCCCAGAACAGCATGAGACAATATATGTAACACATGCTGAAGGGAAGGACTGCAAGATGCTGCTGGTCCTTTGCTTTGGTTGGATGATGAATGGGTTTGAAGATTCAAGTACCTGAAGCCACTTTACAAAATCTTGGCAAGGCTTGATGATTAAGTCTATTGCCAGGCATCAAAGGAGGTATCTCTCTCATCAGCCAGTTGGCAATATAAGCATATCACAGTCTCAATGCCTGCTTGCCCTGTGCTTCTTGAGATCTAAAAGGCTGATTCCAGGGATGCCAGTTTGTATTTTCATACCTTCCTAGCATCATTTTGGCTTCATATAAACTCAACTCATCCTGTAGCATGCTGGGAAGTAGTAGAACAGTCCTTCCTGCTGATTTTTTTTTGCATGGTACCTGTTACAGCTGCTGCATATCTCTTTTAAGTCAAAAATTGTATTCTTCCATAAAATTAAAGTAACATGATTAATCATAAAACTAAGTGCAGCTGATGCCTGCACTGTATGGCACAGGCACAATGAATCAGCTCACCTAAGGCCACATGAGCACCACTAACTTGCACGGGACTGAGAAGGGAGCATGTGTCTGTGAGTAAGAACTGCAGGGAACAAGTCTGTGTTCCCTGACAGAAATGCTGTTGGACCTGCTAGGCTACATCACGAAACAACCTCCTGACATTGCTTTGTCATTTGAGCTGTTGTTAACGTAGGCAGTAGGAACTACAGGTCTTAAATTCAGTGTCCTTGTCAATATTGACTACAAGCAATGGATAATAATTCCAGATCCTCTGGATCCTAACACATTTTTTTTTACATCATGAATTAAAAGCATGTTAGACTTACATTCCATTGTGAAACCCAACCATGTAACAAAGACTAGTGGTGAAAAGCAGGAATTACAAAACTATTTGTATTACCACCCTGTCTTATTGACATCAACTTTAATGGTTACAAGTGATCTTACCATACACAGTAGTACATTACACATATCTAATACATGGAAAGGCAAATTTTATAGTTTTGTAATTTTGTTTTTTCCAAATCTTATGATTATTTTTTTAATTTATTCTTTATTAAATTATTGTAGAGAAGAAAAATTACTAGAAGAAAAACATTTATATGGAAATCAGACTCATGTCTCAACAAAAAGCATTGTACTGTCTTCTAGTGCATTGGCTTCCATAAATTTTAATTAGTTTGGACAGGAAGGATGGGGTTATACTTTAAGAGCAGGAGACAGTCAGGCACACCTACTGGAAACTGATTCCATAATGGCATAATCTTAAGCTATTGTTTATTTTACCGGAATACAAAATGAGCACAAAACAGCTCCTATAATTCAATTTTATTCTAAAATATCAGAATAGCCCCATCTGACTTTAATGTCTGTGGAACTATGCCCTAATACACTTTCACTTCTCTAGAACTGCTTTGACTCATCTGCTATAGAATCTTCACAGAATTGTTCTGCACTGTTTCCACTTTCTGTTAATTTAGGTGTTTCTTTTTCCATTTTGTTACTTTTTTGATGCTTCAGGAACTACCAGGCAACTCCAGCAAAATACATATTTCTCAACAAACTAGCTAATGACATGGAAAATTTCAGAAAGCAATCTCACATATCATTTATTTTTCAGCTTTATATGACTAAATCGCTTCAGAACAACAAGATGGAAAAGAAAGAAGAGGTCATCTATTTCGGTCAAAACAAGGAATACACCTTCTCAGAGACCTGCAAGGCTCCAATACTAAACAGCACAAGTTGGATAAAACTTTCCCTGGGAAGTTTCTCTAGGTGGAAATAATGGTCACTTTATGAAAATCAAATATTTTTTAATAGGGTTGGAGGTGGGTACTTAAATACTGATGATGTGAAAGACATTCATGAACATTAATCTAAATATTTTATCTTAAATTATCTCAGCAATGATACCAGTGACTTGACCCCAGCTAGCTTAGAATTGGTACTGATCCTGGTCAAATAATTTAAAAACAATATTTGGACTACAGAGTCTCTCTATTATTTGTGAAGCTTGTAAGGACATTTTCAGAGTTCTCCTACAGTCATTTCAGGGTAGTTTATAATAACTTTCCTTAGTAGCCTAAAAGTTCTGGTCCCAAACAAGAAAAAATAATTACCTTCAAATGAGTAAGTATATTCAGAACTCAGGAAAGGCATTAGCCTGGTGAATTTGGAGCCTGGGGTTCATTTAAGCAGGGATGGCTGTACTGCAGACCAGCTGGCAGAAGTGTCTCATCACTGTAGGGGGCTGAAACTATTTCATTCCTGTTACTCATTTCACCTTTGTCCACTTCCCTGGGACATCAGCAAGTTAGTGACAGCTGTGATAATGGCTTTTTTTTTATTAGTCATCTCTCTCTTTAGTAAAGAACTGAGAACACAGGAGGCACAAGCCACCAAAACCTGATCAACTATTGACCAACAGAACATTTGAACAACCTGGTAAGAAACCACAGATTTTCAGAAAGAGGTTTTATCACTAGCTCCAAAAGCCAGCTCCTAGGGAGGGGAAGTTTCTTTCTCACCAATTTCTTCCAGGGAAAGCTCCCATCCCTGAAGTCCTGACACTATCTGTCATTATATTTCCTCTCTATAATTGCAGTTCAGAGTCTGATTCCTTTCTCTACAGCACTGGCTGTAAATCTCATTATTCTGTTTGAGTCCATGTGACTACTCTAAATTTGCAAGGAATGGGAGAGAAGGCAGAGGATTATTTGTATCTTGATTTTACATTAGGTTTCTACTTAAAAGCAAAATGTGGAGTTATGCTCTGATGATAAGAAACAAACAACAGCAGCAAATGTGAAGGAACAGCATCTAAAATCTGACACGCAAACTGTCGTGCTTTCTACTGCAAGTGGGTTAAGCAGATGGGGTGTTTTGAGACAAGAAGATGCAGAAAGTGTACGTGCCAGTCTTGTAATGTGTTCCGTGGTTCCTATAAAAACATATGTGCGTGCAAATACTCCTTCTCCCCACCCTAGTAAGGAAGAAAAGTCTGTTAATGGACTTAGGAAACAGGTCAATCATGATATGGACATCGATTGTGAAGAACAATAGGAAGTTTGCAAATTCCTTGGCTTTTTTGATTGACTGCTATGTTATGCTTTGAGTTTGGTCCTCTAAGTACCAGAGGAGCAATAACAAGAACAAATTTCTATTGGGATCGTGGTTCTTTGGAGAAAAGCACAAGATGAAAGAAAGTCTAGATAAATGTGAAATTTTTCTGAGCATTTCACTTTTAACAGATTGTTTCCTATAAAGAAAAAAAAGCTGACTAAAACGCAGTATCTAACCAGAGGTTCACACAGAATTGTGAGGTTATTTTTGCTCTTTAAAAATAAAACCTTAATTATTGTCATTGCAATTTTTATCTGTGAAGCGTTTTAAATTTCTTTTACAATTAAAAAGAAAGGTCATATGATCTCGAAAATTCAGATTACTTTATTTTTAAACCAAATCTTAACTTTATCCTCATACCAATTTAGAGGGATTTTCATATTCTTAGTACCCGTATATGTACAAAAGAAAGAGTTTATAATGTTCAACCTCTTAAACTGCCCTTTCCAATGCTAGTCCAATCTGCTCTTACGTTAGATGTTGCAAAGTACTGATGCTTGATTAAACTCTAGATCTGTAAGAGCTTGATAAAACCCATGCAACTTGTAAGACGATTTTATTTGTTTCTTAATAAAAAGAACAGAGTTCATCAATCTGCAGAGAGCTTCTTAAAGTTGTGGGAAATAGAGATTGTTGAAGAGGAAAGTGAGAATAAAATCTTCTGCAAGTAGAAGGGAGACAAATGTTCAAACAGACCAGTTTTCTAATGGAAAAAGAGATTAAGACAGGATTACAGTTTTTCCACAGATAACAGGCAGGAGGGATTAAATATGTCAACAGCAGACTGTTCTGAATACTAAGGGGTGTCTTCTCCTTCTACAGCCCTCATATCCATACTGGAAAAATAGAATGTGTTCATAAACAGAAAATAAAACCATCCTCTTCTCACCTGGGTGAAAGGTTCTGTAGGGTGGTGAGCTCAAATCCTTCGTGGAATTTGAATGAAATAATATCCAAACTGTTTTAACTTTCAAAATGAGCTTTAATTGAATTTGTGGAATCCCCTATGAGAAAGATTAGATGGAAAGTGGGTGTTCGGTAAGCCAGTGGCAGAGCTCGCAGGGAGGAATTGTCTGTTAGGGTGTTCTCATATAGGACTCTTCTCATTACACCATTTAATGAAGAAAAGGTTTTTCTTCTTGCTTCCCTCTAATCTGACCAAAAACCTAACTATACCTGAAGATGTCTGTCTTCATTCCTCCCTGATGGGAAGCATCTTCAGAAGCTTCAGTGGATTAGGCATGCTGCCAGACAGAGCCTTCTTGCCTGAGTACTCCTTGCAAGACTACAGGCAGACAGTGGTTGTTCCCACCAACTCTCTTAGTTGCTCTTTCTTCTAGCTTCCATCTCTGTTTTCTCTGTCAGGATGCTGGACACTCAAGGAAATATTCATAAGCGTTAGAGTAGACATCAAGAAGGAGCTTTATTTCCATATAAGAGGATCTTCTCTTGGTGGAATTTTAGATGATACCTGCAGAGAAAGGGGTCTGCCTGCTAAATACCGTGTTGGAGAAGGATGTAAACAAGACAGCTAAGGAGGCTAATGCATCGTGTCTTTAGCAGTTTCTAACAGTGGGTAACCACTGAGACTGCAAAAATGTAGTGCTAAAGTAAAATACTTTTCTCTATTTGACTTCTTAGGGCTTAAAATCTGGAAGCTTTCTTTCTGATTTGAGTTTAGTCCCTCCCAATAGCTTAGTCCAGCAGTGGCAGTGCAGCTTTGCTGGTGAGTTCTGCACACTAGGTAAGGAATTTTCTTTTCATGAATGATGAAGAGCCTGCTACAGTGAGAACAAGGACAAACACCTCGCCAAGGGCAAATATAAGCACCACACACATCGGGACCGATTTTAACTGTCATCCCAAACAACTGCAGAGAAGATCCTTCTTCCACAAGATACTATCAGGTGCTCTAAATCTACCAGAAATAATGTAAACAAAATGTTTCAGAGGGGCTTTATGTTATTTTTCCTTTGAAAACTAGTTCAAATTCACAGGTTATTCATGTTAGTAGGATACAGTCTAACAACTTTGCTTAGCTTGAAAGCAGCCTCCCACCAATATTTCCCTACTGCTTTATTCAGGCTTCATTAGTCTCACTGGTAGACTGAGGTCTTGGATGGAGAGTAGAAGTGTGTCCATGACATATAAGTCTTATAACTATAAGTAAAATGACTTTTCTATAAATACCAATGATGTAACATTGCAATTTTATTACAAGATAAGAGCTAGGAGCTGGACTGATTTTTAAAGCCATTTAGCTACTTAACTTCTGGGATGTACCCTTCCTAGTAATTTTAAGCCTCCATTTCCATTTTCAGTCACAAGCAATTTTGTAAGTCAAATATTAACTTTATCTCACAATACTTGTTTTCAGCTATGTATAACTTGTTTGTATGTGGGGGAGGAACAGGCAGAGTGACAGTTATCCGAAAGACTTTATAATTAGATTATAATATTTGAGGGTTTAAAATGTTAGACAAGTTTCAAATGAATATGAATTGCCAGAGAAAGAACAGTTAAGAACACCTGAGATAGATTATGAATTCAATTCTTCATAAAGTCATCACTTCAATATGTGCCTGGATTTAATATGTCATTCATCTAAAACTTAGGGATTTTGTATGATGAAAAATAGAAATGAAAATGAAATTTAATGCAGGTTCCTGTTCTTCATTAAGGCAATTTCACAGTATTTTCAGAATGAGGAAAACTGCATACTCATTGTTTTTGAAAGTTTTGCAATATCTAATTAAGAAAGTAAGCTATACATTCTATTTTCATTTCCCAGATGTTATGAAAACAGAATTACCTGCTGTGTCTTTATGATAAAATCAAGGTAAAAAGTAAGACAATGTTTTTGAAGTGATTATTAACAAAGTACAGTGCTGGGTGTCAACCTTTTTGAAACACACAGATATCAAATCAACATGTTGACCCCAAATTCCAAACAGGTGGTAGAAAGTGATGATATTGTTGAAATGGAACCATGGAATCAAAGAATGGTTGACTGCACCACACAGCTTAGTGTCAGCAAACTTGCTGAGGGTGCACTCAATCCCATTGTCCATGTTGCCAACAAAGATGTTAAACAGCACCAGTCCCAATACCAACACTTGAGAAAAAACATTCGCTGCCAATCTCCAATTAGACATTGAGCTGTTGACCACAGCTCTTTGAGTGTGAGCATGCAGCCAATTCCTTATCCACCAAGTGGTCCATCTGTCAAATCCATGTCTCTCCAGTTTAAAGACAAGGAAGTCAAATACTTTGCACAAGTCTAGGTAGACGATAGCAGTTACTCTTCCCTTACCCACCAAAGCTGTAACCTCATTATAGAAGGGCACCAAATTTGTCAGGCACAATTTTCCCTTAGGGAAGCCCTGTTGGCTGTCATAAATCACCTCGTTATTGTCTATGTGCCTTATTTCCAGGAGAATCTGCTCCTTGATCTTGCTGGGCATCAAGATGAGACTGACTGGCCTGTAGTTCCCAGGTCTTCCTTTTTTCCCTTTTTAAGAATTAGCACTATGTTTCCCCTTTTCCAGTAAGTGGGAACTTCACCAGACTGCCATGACTTCTCAAATATGATGGATAGTGCCTTGGCCACTTCATCTGCCTCTTCCCTCAGGACCTGCAGTTGGAACTCATCAGGTCTTAAACACCTTCTGGTTCCTTAGATGTTCTTGAACCTGATCTTCTCCAACAGCAGACAGTTCTTCATTCTTCCAGTCCCTGCCTTTGCCTTCCATGACTTGGGCAGTGTGGCTGGAGCTCTTGCCAGTGAAATCCAAGGCAAAAAAGTTGTTGAGTACCTCAGTCTTCTCCGTGTCCTGGGTAACCAATTCTCCTGTTTCCTTCCAGAGGGGGCCCACATTTTCCCTAGTGTTCCATTTATTACCAGTGTTCCTCTAGAAGCTTTTCTTGTTGCCCTTGACAGAATGGACTTAAGAAATCTGAGAACCTCATGTTTGTTGTTTATTCACAATTACAATGTATTGAGCACAAAAGTGGAGGATATTTTAATGGCTGCCATTTTTGATTGGTTGATGTAAGTACATATCTTAAGCACAAGCAACTAGCTACAATTTATTAGAAAAATATTTAAATTAATGATTTGATCAATAACTGGTAAACTGAGTCTGGTTTTACTACATGTTATTTTGTCTGTGCTACCTTCTGTAGCTTGCTTCTCTGATATTCTGTCTTTCTATGATACATTCTATCTGGTATTCATTAGCACTGGAGTCTCATTTATCTAAGCCAAGCTCTGAAATGTTTTAGATCTTCACCAAAATTCTAATATTTTGGTGAAAATTGGGAAAGAAGTAGAAACAGATGTTCCCTCAGTTTCACAGAGCACTGGGATTTCCAAATGGTGTCACACAGACAATACCATGCAGTTAACCGCATAAACATCATTAGCAATGACTGCTGGAGTAATTCTCTTCTGTATCCACAGTACTGTTCAGTTTATTAATAGAGTAATTAGAGTTACAAAATTCATTGTAATTGAAAATGCTAATATGTACTTGTTAACAATGCCAGGTGCTTAAAAATAAAAAAAGTAATAATGAAAATAATCAGATCCTTGTTGAATCAGTCACTTTTGAAGATATTACTGAAGCTCTTGACTTTCTGAAATACTTTTGGAAATTTTACTCAAAAGTTTGTTGAAAGTAAATGATGATGAATGAGGAAGGATGAAAAAAGATGTAGGAGCTTAATTGTATGGAGTTTTGGAAACAGAAACTGGAAATTATGTCACTTAAAAGCCTTGAAAAACTTTGACCAGGCTCCTTAAAAAAGACTGTGACTGTCAAACTGGAAAACCTCACAGCAAAACTGAAATAGAGCAAGGAGTCCTTAAACCTTAAAAATCCTGCAGAGGGAAGACACTGATGGAGAATAATGATATTTGGAAAGCAAACCATCATGTCTAACTGTTCAAGTTTCAGCTCAGAGTAACACAAACAACAATACAAAAGAATTTTTCACTCCTTGTAAGATTCTTTTTTCAACACATTTTACAAAAATTATGATGGCAAACGAATGAAACTGCTTTCACTGAAAAAAAAAAATCATGTTATCTATATGAAATTTATCTAGACATACATAAAAATATCTTGGTTTTCACCACAAAATGCAATTCTATGATTCTGTATCTGAAGCATTTATATGAACTTTATTGAAAATCAGAGCATTATTCTGCATTTCCTTGTGGAAAAGCATACCATTCCTTGCTGTATTTTCTAACTCATGTTTTCTTTTCTTACTTTAATATTACTGTTTTTCTCATTTAAACGAATGACAAAACGAGACCCTATTGGACTTATGTGGGCAAGCTGTCATACTTCATATGATGCATCATATGTATGAGATGACAATACAATTGCCAATTGCAATTATCAGTTTCAGTTTAAGAAGTGGAAGCTGTGTGGGATGGAAACAGATCTTGAGAGATTTTGATTACGATGTCACCCATTATTATGAAAAGTAGCAGTACCACCAATGAAAGCCACAAAAACTTGACTCTGCTGCAAGAAACCTTATGGTTAGCCCGTTTATGGGAACTGGAGGAGAAATAAATCAAAGTGGAAGAGAATTTGTAATTCCTGGAATTATTACCTGGAAGAATTAGACAAATATTTATTGCTCTATTTTCTTTGCACATTTTTATCTCCTCAGGCATATTTTTAGTAATGTTTGTAAGCTACATCACAACAATTTGCCTGCACACACTTTTTTTCGCCTTCATTTATCAGTGCTATTTTCTAGAAAGTCATAGAATGCATTTATTTGGCTTCATTAGTATTTAATCCTTACTTTTAGAAATGTGATATTCATTAACGGGCAATATAACTTTTACAGTCACGTCAACAGCAGAGTCCCTGCATCATGAAATATATGTCTTTGAGATAGAAAAATGCTAACACTCACTGAATTACTGCCTATGGATATTGATCAAGTAAGCATAAATAAGCTATTGAAAAGCAGTGGTATTGCCAGTCTTCTTAAACAAGATATGTTTAAAATTGCTTAAGTGAGCTACTGCTTCAGAAGCAAAGGAAAAACTAGAAGACTGAGGGAAACAGGCTTTCCATTCAAGACATTCCAGTATTGGAGTACTTTGTCCTTATTTTCCCAAATACAAATTAAAAGTTGAAAAGAATAATACTCGGATTATTATTTATATATATATTTATAGATGTGCATAAAAGCACATCTTCAAAATTCCAACAAGATTAATAAGAAGTATTTCAAAATGTTTTGCTCCTAAATTTTGTGTTAGCTTATCATCTAAATCAAATTTTAGAAGAGATCTTTCATTTTGTGTCTCCATTTTCTGCCTTTTTTTCTTGTGAGCATTTTTCTTGGCCCAAATACATTTTCCCATATACATTTCCAGTCATATGATACCTGTGGCACACTACTTTGTTTGGTTATGGCTGAGTCTCAACTACAATGAGGCAACTCTTCAGTAAGTTCTGCCTTCAAGGGACAGCACAACTCTGAAGCCTTGCAAGGCCCTTAACCATGGCGAAATGCAGAGCTCAACATTAACTGATTAAAAACAAGTATTTCAGATCTAATTCCTACTTCACTTCTCACCAAAAAAAAAACAACGAACCAAAACAAAAAAAAAACAAAGTTTGATTCTTTCTAAACCCACCCAAATGGAAAATATCTGCCTTAAATTTCCTAATAGGAAATAAAATTTCAGCAAACAATTCTAATGGAAAATTCTCAGAATCATCTGGAACAGGGGGAAACTGTTGCTGGTGTTTTATAAAGATTTTTACAACAAACTTCCCATCCAAAAATTACAGAAGTCAAGTTTACAAAATATTAGTTTATAAAAGATTAGAAAGGAAGAAAAATGCAAAAAAATCTCAAAAAGCCAAACCATATAAAAATGTGGTTCTCCAGACATATGACAACAGAGCATCCCAGATAGCATCCCTCCAAGCCTCTTCACTCAGCAGTGGCTGGAAAGATCATAGAGTCATAGAATGTTTTGGGTTGGAAGGGACTTTCAAAGATCGTTTAGTCCAACCCCCCTCCAATTGGAAGGGACATCTTCAACTAGATCAGGTTACCCACAACCACATCCATCTGGCCTTGAACGTCTCCAGGAATCCCACATCCACCACCTCTCTGGACAACCTGTGCCAGTATTTTACCACCTCATTGTAAGGAATTTTTTCTTCACATCCAGCCTGAATCTCACCTGTTCTAATGTAAAACCATTACCCCTCATCCTATAGCAACATCTGGTGTTCTGGCACAAGTAACTTGAATTACTCAGCACAGTCAAGCATTCATACTGAGTCATTAGTCAGTAAAGTCTAGAATATGACATCTTCCTAGATCTCTGCATGACTTTAAAGAAGTGAAATAAAATTGAGAAACAATATACATATTATACAACAGGACAAAATGAATGGCTGAGTTCATGAAATAGCAGTGTAACATACATATATATATGTACACACACAGGTTGTATTTTGATGTTAGTGCAAGTTTTTAAACAGCCGGGAACTTTCTGATATTTCAATCAGAATGCAAAACGTGTGGAATGCTACATCTCATTTATGTTCCCTTGATATAAAAACATAAGCAGAAAACTTTTTTTTTATTCAATGTCTCTTATTCTGTATTGGAAAAGATGATGTATCTAAGAACAGCCATACCTGCTCCGATAAAAAGTTTGCCTAACCCAGTATGCTACTGCACGCAGTAGCCAAAAGCAGACTTTCAGGGAAGCGTTAAGAACAGAGAAAGCAGATAGTGATACTTCCCTGCAATGGCCTCTCAGCTCCAAAAATTCATCTGTGAGCCCAAGGTGATGTTTTAGTATTTTCTCTGCCTAGATAGAGTTCACTTCCATGAACTTGCTTAGTTTTCATTTAACTGATATGAGTTTTAGTATCCACAACACTCTGAAACATGAAGTTCCCCAGTTTAACCCCTAGTGTAAAGAACCAATTTTAAACACTTATCAGTTGCTGTTTCATTTGATGGCTTCTTCTTGTATCGGAAAGGACAATGAACAGCCATTCTCTATTCATCCTGTTTTCCAGTGAAGATCTTTAAGATGTCATATCAGTTTGATACACACCAGCAAAATAACAGCATGAAACTCACTTAACCCGCACAAATCAGGTGGCATCACATGGGAGTCAGCAAGCCCAGTCTTGTGCAATTATAAATTTCAATTAATAAAAAGATAGGATCATTTCTCCAGTACCTGTCGCTGATTTTCTGTCTCTAGTCTCAGTCTGGCTTCTACACATCTTCTGGTCTCCAGGAAGGCTTGACGTTGTGCTCTGTCTGACAGGTAGCTAATGAAGATTCCTGCAGTGTTCATACACATAAATAACACTGCCTGAGCTGCTATCTGCAATGAACAACAAATAAGGTTTGATCAGACAGGGGAAGAAACAATATCTGTTTAGAAACAGAAAGAGAAAAAGAAAGAGATATGGAACAACTGCTCTGCAGTCATACAGTCTGTAAAAATAATGGTTAGGAAAGTTTGTGTAGAAGAATCTCTTGGATCTTAATTAGAGGCATCAAAAGTGTAAAATTCTCTCTGCCTTGAGAGAGAAATATGCAGTATTTGGGGGCATTAAACTCTAGATGAACCACAAATGATGCTTCCAAGGAATGACACACAGGGCTTTAGTCAGGAATTATTACAAACATAATTAACAATTTGGTTTTGCACTGGCTCTTTTGCAAAAGCAACTCTGTGATTTGTTCCATGGCTTAATTTGAGAAGAAAGCCATACTAAGGAAAACAAAGAGCTCCAGTTAGCTAAGAATTAATATCAGTGGTAATAGTTATTCTGTTATTATTGAGCAAATTAAATAAATTCATTTTCAGCTGATGCCAAAGCATAATCTTGCACAATCTGAATCCTGAATCACTCAACAGGAGAAGCTGAAAGGATAACCAAATTCTTGCATATCTTGTGCCTGTGTACACAGACCTTTTCTTCACTGAGGTCTACGTCAGAGCTGCACTCTTTTTCCTTGTAGAGGGTGCATCACAGCTTGTTCCTTTGCATTATGAACTTTAAAGAGCCAAATGGGAGTGCATCCTTGGACAATGTAAATTGCAGTGGATTATTTGCCTTTCATTGATACCTCTTTGTGCTCTGGATATTTGTAAGATAGGGCACATTGACACCATTGGAGCAGAAATTGTGTGGGAAACTGAGTAAGAAACTTTTAATATCTTCATACACTAGAGACAGAACACAGACCTGCAGTTTCAGCAGATTTATGCAACACCCCATCCCTGTTACAGGTTGCAAATTCATGTGGACTCCTCTCAGTTTTCACTTCATCCTGCCCTTTTTTTCTAACTTGTGAGAGGGTCAAGAGTCAAAAATAAGTCCAGAAGTCATTAGTATTGTTCAAATGCAGCATATAGGGCCAAACTGCTCTGACTGCTACCTTAACTAGAGAAGTCATTGGGACACAGTGAACCAGCCAAGAGTTGGCAAACTGCAGCTCCCCATCTTCCTGCCAAGGTCCAGTCAGAGCCACCACGCTGATGAGGTCTCACTGAGTGCACCCTGCCTTGTGGGATCACACTTCTCTCCCACCAGCGGACCAACCATGGAGCAGGAGGAGGCTACATTACCCTGCAGCCACATCACCTGCCCAGAAAAGCCACCAGGATCATGACATAAGATAAGCCACGTCAGGGCAGATCAAGTGTTCATCATGCAGGATGCTGTCTCTGATAGCAGAAAACAGAGAGTGGCCAGGTAGGAGTACAAGGATAAACAGTATATATGAGTACACGAATAAAGCAAGCATTCAGAAATGTTTTGTCAAAACACTCCATAACTTGTGGTTGCAGAACACTGTGGGCTAGAGGCTGCATTTTTGCAGTATTATCTTATAATCAGTGTTATTTCTCCTAACAGAAGAGAGAAAACATTTAGCAAAACCACCTAATCTCGTTGTGATGCTCTGCCCACATTCACGTGGGTTTGAAAATAAGATTCGATATCAAACTAAATGCACCTGGCAGACACTTTAGCTTCACATATTCCCGTATTTCTGAATCTAGAGTATTGTTCTATAATAGTATAGGATATTCATCTACAATTTATATGCCATGATTAAATAAGAATTTATATCCTGGCTCCAGCTTTTGTTTAACCTTTGCTAGTAATAGATGTCTAGGTAAAGCTTGTGAGAAATAGGGCACAATTAGCATGATCCTTGCATCTTCCTGGCATTCAGGATTCTGTGGTTCACAGCATCTTTGAGCTGGAGGTGGCATACTCTATACTTAACTTTTTCTGATAGCTTTCTGACTGTGAGGTTAATTGTATCTTTGGCCGTATAGTGTTCAATGACAAAGATTTCTACATTGTTATTAGGCACTTTGTGATAAAAATGTTTCGTTTTTTTTTTTTTTGCTTTAATTCACAGCCTTATTATTTGAGGGCCTTGTCATGCTTGGAAACAGTGACTAATCATTCCCAATTCATCTTCCTCTTACTCATTTTACTGACTTATGGCTGGCTTATAGCATTAGCCTTTTTATTTTTTAAAAGTGACAAATTTGAGACTATTTAGCCTCACTGTTTCATCACTATTCCACCTCTGTGCTTACTGCTTCTTCCCTGTTATCTACTTTACCCTGTTTTACCGGGCACAAGTTGCCCCAGACACTTTCTGCCTTTGCTCCAAGATAAAACAGTGAACGCAATAATTCAGCTCATGAGATAACTCCTTTCTGGTGCCACCTACTAAGAGCCATATGATGAGCTGACATTAGATAAGACCAGTTCAGAATTGTGTTGTTCAGGAGAACAGCTGAAATCAGCTGTAGGTGGCTGGAGAAGTCTACATTTCATACCTGCTTGACTGACTTGAAGATAATCAATGCTTACACACATGGAAAGCTAGAATATAGGGTGAAAAAAAAGAAAAGCCTTTTACAGCATCTGAAATGTGCATTTCAACAGTGAAAGCAGTGGCAGGAAGCTCTTGTTTGCTTGCAAATTCAATTGCAAATTCCCCATGAACCCAGTTCAGTCACCCACTTCTGCTAATACTCAGGACTAGTGCCACTTACTTCAGCAGATCTCCTTAGAGCAAATGCAGTAGGATTTGGCCTTCAATTAGATTTCATGGGCACGCAATTTGATTTGGGCAAAGGGAATTATGGAAAACATGTTACAGGTAAAACAACAGTTTAAGCAGAGGCAGAATTTACTTTTCTTATACATAGCAGTCTGACTGAAAACAATCTAAAAAGTAAAGCACTATGCCTTGCAAGGATACTAATCTATTGCTCTTGTTAACAAAAGAATGAAAAAGACATATAAGAGCTGAATCTCTCATTGACACTCTTTTTTCTACAGTTTACTGTGGCCAATTCTAGAAGTCTGGCAGGATTTTCTAGTGCCTATCAGGGCCACAAGCTAGGGCAGACTGATTTTATACGATGTCCACAGTTTCATGTCTTTTTGATTGACCTGAAGATAATCAATGATCACACAGTAGGAAAACTGAGGTATAACACGAGAAAAAATAAAATCTTTTCACAGCATTTTTGAGTGATTTATGTGTGAGGTCTATCTGTGCTTTGCACAGCACACAAATAAGCAACTGTAGCAGAGAAGGCAAGTGATCTTGAAAAGCCATGAGTGATATGTTTTGAGGTTAAATAGGGCTCTGGGGAGGTCTGCTTCTTGAATATTTAATAATGCAAACAAGAAGGTACCCATCACCATGCTGCTTGGGAGTATCTGTTTAAGGATCAGCACTGTCCCTGCTGAACCTGCAGTTGTATATAACTGCATAATAGGAGGAATAGAGCTAAAGAAATTTACTTGACAAGATCATGCAGATAATTAGAAGCAATCATTAAAATTTTTACTCCAAAACTCTGATTCTCATATTTCTCATAGGACGTGATTAATAGTTTAGTTCACAAAGAAATCACTTACTTGTCAAATAAATTTACATTTATAAAGTGTCCCTCATACAAGCACCTTGGAGCCCTTTGCAAAATCAATATGAAAACTAGCCAAAACCAAAGGCAATGGAAGAAAAGGCCACAGGTCAGACAAGAAAGCCAAGATTAAGCTGGACAGTACACGTTGTTTCAAATAATTTCATTTTTATCTGTCACTCATTGTATAAACAGGGCTTTGCTAAGACATCTGAAACCAAGATAATATTGTGAGTTGATTTGGGAACCACCAGATCTCAAAGAAACGATTAAAAAGCACTGGACACAGCTGGTCAGGAAGAACTATCAATCAGAGCGGGTACAAGATAATAATGTAAGAGAACAGGAAAAGGGAAATTAATTGAAAAGACGGTAAAGTAGCTCACAAGTCTGTAGCAAAGTGCTAGGTGAATCAGCCACAGACAGCTTTTTAACAGAATTGAATGTAATTCAGGAAACAGGAAATTCAGAAGGATACAGGTGAGTTACTGAAAGCAGAGCTGGGCTAAGCATAGCAACAATTTATAAGCATTTCTGCTACTAAAAGCACCTAATTGAGTTTGCCTTGATTTGGAGCTTACACAGAATCCTGTGAGTTTATGAACAACTGGGAGCAAGTTAAGGAAGAGTTTGCAAATACCAGAAGTTTCAAAACTTCAAAAGGCATAACTAAATTGTATTTCAATTTTGCTGTGATTTTCCTCTTTGAAAAGGTACAATTTTCCATCAGGGAGTATAAAGCCATTAGGCTGGCTGTAGAGTCTCCTTATTCAGTGCTTTCTAAGACCTGCCATTAGTCAACATGTATGGAGCATGTAGTGATTGACAGAGTCACTGACCCCAGCACTTCCAAAAAGCCTGTAACCTGAGGAAATGTGAATAAATAGGAACAAGCCAAACAGATTGGAAATGAGTTCATAGCTAGACCTAAAAGACAATAATTGCTACAGACAATTTTCATTATGAATAGTTGAACCAAAAATAGTATACATTCACATGGAAAGCATAGTGGAAGTGCAGGAGAGAAAGCTAAAAAAGTTTAGAAACAATTCTGAAATCCAGGAGGACACTGAACTTAAGTGTTACTACAGAAGCAAACCTTAGCGTGCTCTAGAGAAATAAACCTACTATGAACCTCTTCAGCAGGTTATTTTGTTCTGCTGCATAGAAACAGAGCAGTGCTGGGGCTGAACTTGGCAAAACGCAGCTGAAAAGTGAAGAAATTGTTTCCAATGTAATCTCCAGTTGAACATTCTCAAGGCAGACCAGTCCTAAAGAACAGGAATTTCATTAATTCCTGAAATGAGCCTATGGGAATTATTTAATTGTTTTTCTATTTTGCTTTCTAATTTTGGATTGTCTTCAACAGCGGATTAGAGTAGTTCTTGTCTGTTTTGGGAAAACTGGGAAAGTAAAGCTGTTGTGCTTCTTTTAAGAGTGTTTTCAGCATGTGTTACATAAAGAGCTGATTGCTATGGTAATTATTATTGGTTAATTCGGTTTGAAGAAGTATTTTGATTTATTATTAGTTGTTTAACTAAAAATAGCATCTTGCCACAATGTTGGGTTTTGTAACTAAAATGTCTCAGAAACCCCAATGCCCTCTCTCCCTTCTCCAACCCTCCCTTGCTTAGGCTACTTCAAGGGAAAATAAATTATGGTTTTGTAAGAACTGATCATCAAGAATGAACTGGGGTTTGCATGAAAAATGTGGAATTTGAGACCAAAATGCTCTACTTTGGATAGAATAGGAACATCTGGCAGCACAGACTCTACCATTCTCTCCTGCTGGGCTGCAGCAAGCCTCTGGCTCCAGCTGAGACCATGGTTTTATGAATCAAAGTTCCTGGCAGCAAAACTAGTAAGTACCTGTATCTCTGTACTGCCTCTTGCCCACACCTTGCTCCCTCAGCACAGATTCCCCTTTGTCGTGCCAGATCAATTATTTGTGGGACCATACTGTGAACTGTATCAGGGAACTTGGCCAACTTAAAAACCAAACATTTGGCACTGGCAGTGATTTTCCCATCTAGAGCAGTCATCTAATTGAGTTCACAGCACAGCCTCCACAGGGAGAGGAAGCACATGAACATTCATAGTTGGCACTGCTTCCAACTCCTTAAACTGAAATCATTGTTGCCTTATTGTTAAATCACCTTGTAAGGAGGTTTTTTTTATTTCCCAGGTTCATTCTTGCTGACTTCTCCTCAGTCCAGCTGCTAAATGCCATGATAGAGGGGTTTTTGTTTGGCTTAGATTGTGGAAGCTTCTCCACCACACTTATTGGAAAACAGCTTGTTCCACAAAGGCGGAACAAGTTGCTGCTATGAAGTGGAACGTGGTGGAACTGCTTCCATGACGTTCAAGAAAGCTCATCTGCCCCTGATACTCTATATCATCCAATGCACAAATACATCTGGAGTGATCTACATATACAGTTTACTGAAAGACAGGAACATACCACACATCTGAGAAGATGATGATTAAGGGCAGTGCCTTACCCCACTTACACCTGATTTGCTAAATATGAAAGAAGCTATTTGTGTCACTGTCACCTCCTCATTTTCTGTTTAGAATCAATTCAGCTGTGCACAGCTCCCGTGGAAACATTGTCTGATTCTTCAAGAACTCAGATCTTATTTATGCCTTTAACAAAGGTGAGATCTTTTAAGAAGCCCGGTCTTGTTGCTTCAGAGCAGGCATTAGAAGTGTTCACTGTGTGCTTGAGGACACAGTCTGGTCTTTAATGTGCATGAAATCCTGCAAGACAGGTTAGCCCTATCAAAACACAGGGTGTACCCCAAGTAATTACTCATACTCAGTGAGAGTAACTGATCTTACACATTGTTTTCTCCATTCTATTGCAGAATATCCTAACATGCTTATTGCTCCTGCACTGCTAATGATTTATAAAACAAAGACCATTTTCTCTCTGAACAATGACACTTCTGCATACAATCAATTGTTCTAGCTCAAGACATCATTCAGAAATATGTATCTTTAATATTCAGAACAAGAGTTTAATTTGATGTTAGAAAAACAGCTATTCCCTTCTTGCTTTTCCTCTCATTGAATCCATTAGAAATGTAGGAAATTGAATGTCTGAATAAGTTGTTCATAGGTGGCTCGAACTATACAATTTGGTAAGCCAGCTATCAACTATGGCAAGACTTTTGCATCATGGTGTGGTACGAAAGATCTTTCAGAAATATCATATCATATCACATCATATCAGACAGATAAGGGTTGATAGAAACTGAATGATGCACAGCAGCGGTCAAGCAAATACATAACCCTGCTAGTGCCATCAAGCAGCCCCAAATGACAAATAATTTTCAGCACATCTCTTCTAACTGCCCTTGAGTTTGTCTAAATTTAGGATTCAGGTATAATCTTCATAAAAGAAAACGTATTCTGTGACTTTGGATAACCTCTTGTGGGTGTTTGTCTTTTTATAGATGTTAAAGTGACTAGATGTACCTAGGACAATGTCAGTAGTAGGGTCATAGCCCATGGATACAGGCAAATGGAGAGAGATGGGTAAATTTTTAGTAACTTTTTCACGACTACAGGGTAATGTCCTGAAGTCCCTGACCCTCATCTAGGAACTGATCCTGAACCACACAATGAAATCTGGTGATCATGTCTCCTATGCACTGAGGAACACAGCCCTCTTTTGTCATCATTTGGCACACAGGATGCTATTACAGGTACCTGAAATGTTCCTACTTAGAATGAACAGTCTTATCCTTTGACACAAATAACCCTCTTTATTCAGTGTTTTCTGTGTGCTGGTTAGGTACCTTCTCCCTCTAGTTAGAGACAACTGCATTGCATGGTAATTACAAGGAGAAATATAAAGCAAAACTTTCCAGATGTCATTATTTTATTGTCCACAAGCATCACCCTGTTTGGTGTGTTTAAGTAAACATGAAAGGCTCAGACAGTGATCCATCTCCTTCTCCAAATATGCATAACCTTGAAACCATAGTACATGTATTACAGAATTACTTTTAATTTCCTGTGTTGTCAAACCAGTAGTAAATCCTGTAACAACCCACAAAAAAAACCCCAGCAAAAGCCAAGACACAGCACAAATGCCTGCACCACAGAGAACACACTGGGAGCAGCCCAGGGTAGTCAGGGTAGCTTAAGAAAGGAGGTAGTCTTCTTCTCATTGCTCAGAAGGGAGTACAAAGCAGCTGTGGAGTTTCCCTTTCTGCATTTCCATATTTTGGACTCTTTAGTCTCAGTCTGATACTGAAATTTTCCCTACACTTTCTCTGTGCAGAAGTTGATCTCCCTTACTTACATTCAATAGAAGCCACATTCCATTTAAAGCCACTAGAGAATTAATTACTCCTAATAAAAGTTACAGCATCTAAAGGAAGATTTATAACAAATTACTCTGAAACGAGGAAGCATACTCACAACATCCTAGATATTAAGAATTATAAAAACAATTCCTGTTGAGTTGTTTTTTAAAGCAACACTTACCAAATGCTAATTTTTTCCTTTTGCATTACATACATGGGTGTCTGAATTCTAAATAACTGTCTCCCAATTCACATAGGCCAGTGTTTGGGGACCAGGCGTTATACATAGAATCATAGAACAGTTAGGGTTGGAAAGGACCTTAAGATCATCTATTTCCAATCCCCCTGACATGGGCAGGGATGGCTTACGTTAGACCATGTCACTCAAGGCTCTGTCCAACCCAGTCTTGAACACTGCCAGGAATGGAGCATTTACCACTTCTTTGGGCAAACTGTTCCAGTGCCTCACCACCCTCACAGTAAAGAACTTCTTCCTTATATCTAACCTGAACTTCCCCTGATTAAGTTTGAACCCATTACCCATTGTCCTATCACAGATAACTTCTCAGTGACAAAAAAATTCCAGCTAACACCTGGTCTGAAAGCATCTGAGAGTATCACTGAGTTTTAGGGTGAGCAACACCCTAAATCTCAGATCTCTAAAGTGAAAGTAACTTCTGAAAATTTTCCTCAAATTATCTCAGTACTTCTACCTAAGTCAGTGCAGGACAGAAAAGGCAGAAGGACTCCGAGTACTTCCCTTAACGAATTATACAACTTATTAGGAGTAATGGTAGGAGAAAAAAAATCATTCATCAAAGCTGCTCTGCAGCATTGGAAAGAGTTTAACTACATTTTGAGGAAAACAGAATTAAGAAGTCTGCACTTCTGGTAAGTGAGTTTGGGGTGGTGATCTGCACAGCTCTTTTTATTGCTCTAGGTAATGGCTTTTATCCAAAGTAGAATGTCAATAAGTGAGCAATAATTACATTTGCAGGGCTGACAGCAGTTCATCTTTTCTGACACACTTCACTGCTGGTTTCATCTGATCAATTGTATGCATGTCCCAGCAATTACCTGCAGTACATGCTCCATGTCTCTTTCCAATAGAACAGGCAATCGTTATGATTTGTGTACAGGTGACCCTTCCGCAGTGCATTGTACACTGTTACCGCAATAGACTGCACAAGAGAAACAGAGAAGCTTTTTGATTTTATTCCTATCCAAGTGTGTGTTCCTCTGAATTTTCAAGCTGTGGCCATAGGTGGAAGCAAGAAGCAAGAGTCTGTAAATCATTTTCCCCCTTTGGTAGCGCAGTGGAAAAAGAAAGCAATAGCAAAACTTAATGGTCTTAAACTACTCTCAGATTCTTTATCAAAAAATAAAGACAGCCTTATGAAAGCCCTTTCAGTCGGGGTGAGATTAAGACTAATACCTATTAAAATAGGAATAGTACTGAAAATACTGGTAATGAAAAATACATGAGGAATATCACAGTGTTTAGTGTCCTTTTCCAAACAGCCCTTGTCCTTCAAAGCCTGATTCTACTCTGAAAGGAAACTCTGCTGATCAGCTGTTTGTGTTAATCCGTGATACCTGCTGTCAAACAAACCTCTCCCACAGCTGTTCTTTTCTTAAAGTATTCATCCCCAAATCCAAAACAGTGCTGGAAACAAAGGCTCTTTACACTTCATTATTGGCACTTTAGACTAAAGGCCAACAGCAAGGCTGAATCTTTCCCACAGTTGCACCTGTAAGATGCTGTTGTTTTGCCCCAGTGTCATTAGAGGTGGAGCCTACCATTCAATCTACAACTGATTGAAGCGTGAGACAAGAAGAATGGGCTTATAGTTCCCAGATCAGGCTGTAGGTTTGCTAGACCAGAAATAAACAAGGAAAATATCTCTTTTCTCCAAATTTCCCATTTTGGCTGCCCTGCTTCCATTTTAAACTGATTTTGGAAAAGTGACCTGAAAACCTCAATGAAAGCAATTTGATAATCCTTGTGTTTATTTTTCCCTCAGTTTCCCCTTTTACTGTTGACTGTGATGATCCCCTGAAAACCAAATTCTCAGCAATTCCCTTTCTAAAGTACTTTCCTAGAAAATATTAAAAACAAAAAATCAACAAAATCCCCAAGCACCTACTTCCTCAGCCATCCCTGGTGCTAACACTGGGCTGTAAACATGGCAGATCACAGCACCTGAGGCCTCCCTTTACTATGGAGAAATCTTGGGTAGCATAAAGGTAGTGGACTGTAGTCTGACTTCAGTGTACAGAGAATTTCAGGCATCCTTAAGCACACAGAAAACCACTGCTGATATGACCCTGCGAGACCACAGGAAATGGAAAGCCTTTGAACCAACAAAGAAAACTTTAGGGTAGTTGGAGAAGGGGTAACAGGGACCAGGAGCCTTTGTTCTCCAGAGCTGAGCCAAACATAGCTTAGGTACAGTGGAACACATGAATCACTCATGTTCAATGTGAATTTTATTGCTAACTACCTAATGTGAATCAATTTCCTCTTTAAAGACTTCAAGAAGACTCTTTATCTCAAAATTTTTAACTCTTAACTAGGAACTATCCTGGAGAGAAAATAGAGAAAGAGAATGGAAGCAAATGGAAATGTACCAGACAAAAGCTGTGAGGTTACAGCATTCCAGACCAGCTGGATTAAAAGTTTATCTCAGAGAGTTAGGCAAGGATTAACATTTTCTTTTGTGAAACCTGTGGGTGTTGCTTTGCTATTAGTCACAGTGAATGCTTCAGTGTGGTGAGTTAGAAGAAGTCAGACTGACATCAAAAGTACAGAGAGTGCTGTGGGAAAAGTTGATTCAGTCTTTTGGCTGGAAAATATGTCACAGACAAATAATGAAGGATTAGGTTTCCTCTGTCTCTTTGCTAGCAGAGGAGACATATAGTACAGGATTCATTCTGCATTGACAGTGGTGTGACCTAGGACTAATTCCCTTGAAGGCAGTGACTTATTCTGGTATAAAACAAGGATGGGATTAACATCAAACACTGATATTTGCTGTGGGTTAAGTTCTCCTTGCCTGACAATATAAGCCATGCTTTTGTTTTTGCTGCTTGTGTAAGCATGAGAAACAGAAACTGGACTGCTTGTGGAATATTAAATAAATGATGCAAGACAAAACAACCACTGTCTCTGATGTTGAATGATGAATCCTGCTGATACCAGAAAGAGCTGCTAGAGACTATCAAATCTTGATGGACATAAATAAAAGAAGGCCTTCAAACAGTTTAAATCAGGATAGCTGTGTACAAGCTCATACAGGGCTTGATCCAATGCACAGCCACAAATGCTGTCCACATTTTGCAGTTCAGGCTGTTCAAAGGCACCTACTCAGTGACACAAAAACCATCCCAGAATTTAGGTCAAGAATTAGCCGTCAAAGTGGATTTCTTACTGGAATTTCAGGCAATGAAGAGAACATAATTTCTGACCCTTACAAAAGAAAACCAAAGACAATCAATTTTATAAACTAATCTTCCCAATTGGCTGATGTTTTCTAGAAGCCATACAGTGCAAATGGTTAAATCTATGAAAGGACTCAAGGAGAAAGGACACACATAAGACAGGGTGACACACATTCTAGTGTTTAATGCCTGATCCAAAGCCTGTTGTTTGATGGCTCTGGCCTTCTGGCTCTGATAGCTTTTTAAGCAGTTTCCTCCAGCAGTCTTGGTTTGTTAGCTATCAGAACACAAGTGAAATGAAGCATTTCAGATATCCTAGGGAATCACTTATGTGTCCTTCTTGATAACAATGTGATTTTTTTTTCCTCGAAGGATGAAATCAGTTCTTAGTGAATAAGTTTTGCCATCCAGACAGTCAACATTGGCCAGGTACACCCTTTCCAAGGTATGTACAAATGTTTCAAAATGCAAAATATAAGAATTTCTGTTCTTAAAGGAAAGTAAAGCCCCAAAGAGGCCCTACTGTTCAAGTATTTCTGTTTATATAGTGCAGTGCTGAAAGCAATTAAAACCATGTCTTATAGACAGCACTACAAACGCATCAATTGTTAATATTAAGCTGATATCTGATGGCCGACACTGTACAGGACGTGCATGTATAACCTATATTAAAATCTAGGTAAAACCAAGAACAAGCACAAATAACTTCTTCATTTTGCCATCCTCATGAACATCCACATCCATGTGTTAAGGTCAGCTTGATTAATCATTTTGCAAGCAAAATCTAACATGCATGAAATAAACACATAATGTAGTTGCATTGTAAGCAACTTTTGTCATTCATTTGGCCTTCTTTCTTGCCTTCTGACATGTTCCTTTGTATTATTTCCACAAAGTTTATAAAAAATGAGAAAAAATCTAAGTCATGGCAATAATTTCTTTCTTTAAGGAGAAAATTATTAATATAAAAAGTAGAACCAGTCAGACTAAATACTTCACAAGATTATATTAAAAAGCAAATACATTTGGGAACAATATCTAGAGATGGGCAAGCCAAATCTGGAGAACTAGAAAAGTGTTATGAAGGGCTATATTAAAGTATTTCTTTAATGAAAACCAATGAGTATGTGTGTCTGTGTCTGTGTGTTTTAAAATCTTTAGTTCTTGTCAGATTGTATCAAAACCGCCCAATCCTCACATTTTTTTATCTTTTTCTAGTTAGCACTGAAGAGGTGCAACTTCTGCGTTGCTGGGTAGCTCAGCCCTGTAGGTGTGCAAATGCCTTTCTTAGATTGGAACAATTCTGGTCGCACTCAGCAGTGAAAATGTGGCTACCTAGAGATATTAAAGATTCAGAATACACCAACAGAATGTGGGCAGCATATGATAGCTCTCTGCTTCCAGTTTCCATTGAATTTAACTGGAAACTGAAATGTAACAGTCATGGCCACCCAGAGTTGCAAAATCCTTTGTTTGGGAGATGAGGTCCTCTGCTGACATCAGTATTCAATAAAAAGTCTTTGTTGGATCACAAGGGCAGGTATTGCTGATCTGCAGGACTTGCAGTTGTGAGAGGTGGCCAATTCAGTCCAGAACTTGCAGGAACAGCAGCAGCACCACTGGATTTGGATGGGATCATCCAAGAACTCCTGGAAAAAATGCATCCTAATCTATAAAATGTCGATGTGTGCATCTTCAAAATGATCATAACAATAAAAAGACCCAGGACGACCTACGTCTACCTACCACCTTACTTTCACTTAGAAAAACAAGAGCACTTGTACTTCACATCTGTGATTTATACCATCCTTTACTCTTAACAGAAAACCCAGCATGAACCTTCAAAGCATTCATCTTTCAAAGAGATTCCTGTATCTGGCAGGAGTAGAAATGGTTGTCTAAAAATCTTTCACTAAAAGTGTCTGTATAGTTGCTCTGAACTGCTGATACAGATTTTATAGTCTGGAAATAAAGGCATTTTGCTGAAAGACTGAATTGCCCTTCACAACATGAAAAACCATGATTAAAATATCCTGGCAAGGTTAGAGTTTATTGCCCTTGAAGAGAACGCTAGCCACCATGTTCCCTGAATTTCAGCTGTGTGCTGCTAAGGCCTTTTTCTTTATTGCAGAAGGAATGCCTGTTCATAAATAAAAGCCCAATCCCCTGCTTTCTAGCAGAGTGGGATGCTCAGCCCTAGGAAAGGTGCTATGCTACTCAAGTAACAGAAAGCAGCCTTAGGTCTAATGGACCCATTGTGGATGGTACACGTGGTGAAACTCTGCAAGTGACAAACTATCTCATGAGGCTTCCCAGAGTGTAGGGTGGATATAGATGCAAAGGAAAAGCCAGGACTCTTCTACCTATTAACAATGTTCCAGCTATGCAGCCAGCATGAACTAATCTCTGTATTTACTTATGGCACTATATGCCTATATTGTTTCCAATATTTTCATGTGTACCATATTATCTAAGGATAGTTCTACAGCTAGCTGTACTCCTAAAGATTTCAGAGACAATATCCATATCTTCTAACATACACAGATACTTACATTCTTTGCTTAGAGCAGGAACAACCAGGAGAATTCTTATCCCTTGTGATTAAGTGGCAAATGCATCACAAATGTATATAATGGACAGAATCTACCGATGATCCTCTGAATATATTTATATATATATTTAAGTATATATATAAAAATAAAACAAATCAGAGCATCTTAATGACATAACAGGAGGAAGATTGAAGGTCAAATAAAATGAGTTGATGATGACCTGAAGAAGATTCTTCTTTGGGTAAAAATGAATTTTCCTTATTCAGCAGATTCACTCCTTGCTGTTTCTTAGCCTTCAGGAGGACTTTCTTGACAATACAGTCCTTTCACCAGTTGTTAGCATCTTGGAAGAGACAATTAGATTCTGTCATTTTTTTTGTACCATCAGCAATATTGTTGTTTAATAGTTCATCCAACATGTCCTTAGTGAACCACAGATATAAATCCTTGATGCTGTAGTATTTCAGGCTACATAAATAAAGCTAGTTCAGACTAATCCATCAACCTCAGTGTAGCAATCATTAGAAATGCAAAATGGTTTACTCCTTTGGAAACTAGAAGTGAGAATACTTTGCAGCATAGCCAGAATTAGGAGCCAGTATAATTCAATTATAGAAAGTAGGGCACAAGAGGACCTTGACAGGTTATTTAGCCCAAGGTCCAGGTCCTGGATTTTATTTAAGTCACTCCTAAAAAAATGCCTCTCTAAACTGCTTAATCATACCTCAGGGTAAAGCCTCCCAAGAAAAATGAGGTCATTTAAGTTACCATTATTAGGTTATTGTTACAAGGTTTCTCTTACTATTTAATGTACACATTCCTTACAATAGCTATAGACCATCATCTCTTGATAGCTACAGATGAAACAAAGAATAGTGGATTTCTTCCTCTCTGTAGCAATCACTGTACATATTTGAATGCTGTTAGTCTTCCTTTATCTTTCTTTTCTCTAGAGCAATCCTCTATCCTAGAGACACAAGAAAATGAGGAGTATCCACTGCAGCTGAAAACACTACATTTAAAGATCATCATTATTAACCAGATTTCCCCTACCCCCAAACCCCCACTTCCCCTGGCCCACCTGAAAGTTCTCACCTCCCACCGGTTTCAGCCTTTCCTTATTTATCAGATGGTCTTTCATGGCCCTTCTCTGAATTCACATATCCGCATCTCTCCTGTACTGGGTAGCCTAGCACGGGCCACAGCACTGCAGGTCTGTTTCACTAGGACTAAGCAGAGTGGAAGGATCACCTTCCTCAGCTTGCTGAGAATATTCTGCCCAGGAGGCCATTGGCCTTTGCATTGCTGGTTCATTTGGTCAATTTGGTGTCTATCAGGGCCCCTAGGGTCTTCTCTACAGAGCTGCTTTCCAGCTGATCGGCTGCCAGCCTGTACCAATGCACAGGGTTACTCACTTATAGGTGCATTTCCCTTCTGTTGAACTCCATGACGCTCCTGTAAGCCCGTTTCTCCAGCTCTCTGAGGTCCCTCTGAATGGCAGCGCAATCATAGATTCATAGAATCATAGAATAGTTAGGGTTGGAAAGGACCTTAAGATCATCCAGTTCCAACCCCCTGCCATGGCAGGGACACCTCACACTAAACCATGTCACCCAAGACTCTGTCCAACCTGGCCTTGAACACTGCCAGGGATGGAGCA
>JANHGB010027894.1:0-40450 GCA_026283785.1 Coracopsis vasa | reverse complement strand
AAGGTGTCCCTGCCCGTGGCAGGGGTTGGAACTGGATGAGCTTTAAGGTCCCTTCCAACCCAAACCATTCCATGACTTTCAAGACACAGGAGCTAACTTTTAAATGTCTTTCAGCAGAGCTGACCAGCCATACTATTTCTCTCCCATTGATGGCATTTACAGTTTCCTACACACTACCAGGTTAGTGATGATGTATGAACTGAAACCGAACACATTGCATTAGCTGAATTCACACACGTATCTACCTCCTGCAATACATACCCCAATAGATCACCTTATCAATGTTACTATTTAACTGCAGCACAGCTCACTCTGCCCCTGAAGAGAACTACTCCAAAGTCCTCCAGCACAAAGGGCTCGCTCAGCTGACCACCCAGAGGGATAAAAAGCCAAGTTCATTGAGATGAGCTCATGAGAGAATGGCAAAGGAAGAAATCAAAATGGGAAGATCAGCTTCAGAACTGCACTGCTTTTCAAAGAGACCTTTCAAGTCTCACTTCCTCTGCAGAGAGGAAGTGAGAGGAGCTGGGGGTTCTCTGCTACAACCAGCTTCCCCTCCAGGACAATGATATAAAGAGGATGGGTGCTTTAAAAGAGGAAAAGAAAAGGAGAGCAGCCCTGAGCACACTGTGACCAAATTAGGAAACAAACTCTACTGACAGCCTCCAAAATGGACATCATCTGCAGCAGCCTCCTATTAGCTCAGGAAGTCTGATGACTGTGTCATCTGCTCCGATCTGTTTATGTGCAAACAGAAAGGAGAAGCAAAACACCTCCTCGCATTGCACATGCCAGGTTAGGCCAGCTCAGGGCTCTGGCACAGAGAGGAGAGTCATCAGCTGCCCTGACACAATACAGCTCAAAACCTCTGCTGCTGACTCAGACCCCTCCAAAGACAAGGGCCCTGGAAGCACCAAGGTACAGCAAGATGAGGTGTATGCAGAGCCAGAAGGGGTTGAATTGTGTTTCTGAAGTGGTGAGCCTGTGGCAGATGAAGCTGAGGTTAGAGATCAGTGATTACTACGCCAGGAATGTGAGGGGGAGGAAAGAGAGGGAAGAGGCAGCTTCTTGAGTAAGGGCAGAACAATGTTTTTCATTTAGCTTGGGAACGGCTTTTTTTCCATCCTCTCCAACCTCCATTTCCACTGCAGCAGCAAAATGATAACCCTGCTCTGGTGCTCTGCAGAGACAAGTAGCACTGGGCAGGGTTTTAACCTTAAACTCAGAGGGTTCCTGTACCAAGCTCCCACAGCAGCTCAGGGGCATCACATCCTATTGTGAGGACAGACAAGCGACCCAGGGTACGTTACCTCCCTGCTTAAAAGCAATCACACAATCCGAGCATGCTGGTCCATACAGAGATCTAGGGTTTCTCCCTGATGTTGGGGTCATCATGTTATATTACTTCCTCCTGTTTCCTGCACGAAATGGAAGAACATCCCTCCTCCCTTGCTCTTTCAAAGGGATCTAGGAGGAAAAGGCAAAGCTTAAAGCTCATCTCAGCCTGCAGCGTCACCCTCTGCTCCGGGGCCCTTCCAACCCCAGCAACATGGCTATGAAACCACTCTGGTTCAGGGCATCCGAAGACCTTTCAACCCTGGTACCATCGGCCCAGGCTGCTCCCCACCTTGTTGTTTTTCATGTGCCTTAGCAGGCATTTCAGGAGAATCTGCTCCAAGATTTTGCCAGGCACAGAGGTGATACTGACTGGTCAGTAATTCCCTGGATCACCCATTTTCCCCTTCTTGAAAATGGGGGTTATATTTCCCTTTTTCCAGTCATTGAGAACTTCACCTGACTGCCACGATTTTTCAAATATGATGGACAGTGGCTTAGCAACTTCATTCAACAGCTCCTTTAGGGCCCACTGATGGATTTCATCAGGTCTCATGGACTTGTGCACGTTCAGGTTCTTAAGATGGTCTCGAACCAGATCCTCTCCTACAGTGAGCCTAGGGTCTTCTTTCTCACAGTCCCTGTGTTTGCCTTCCAGGACTTGGGTGGAGTGGTCAGAGCATTTGCCACTGGAGACAGGGGCAAAGAAGTTATTAAGGACCTCAGCCTTCTCCAAATCCAGGGTAGACAGTTCTCCTGGTAGCTTCCAGAGGGGGCCTACGTTGTCCCTAGTCTGTCTTTTGACTTCCTGAGTGCTCTCTTAGATTCTAGTTATAAGAGTTTATCCATAAAAGAATTAACATAATCTATCTGTGCAGCTTAGTATTCTGACAGGTCCTACCTTAAAAATATCTGAGCAATTGGAAAGAAAAAATAATCCCTGGAATATTCACGCCTTTTCTTTCTATTTTCCACATTATGTTGAAATAGTTAAAAAATAATGAAAGAATGAGGATGTAATTAATTATGATTGTGTAAATTACTATGGCAAATGGAGAGGCATGTATTGTCCTTGCTTTGAACCTTGTTTCTAGGTGTGAATAGCATATTACTTGCAGTCTTTCTATTTATGGGACTCCTTAGCCCCATAAGATTACCTATTAAAGAGCCAAATCTTTATATTACTTACAGTAATAAATGAAATAAATAAATAATGAAATTAATTAATCTGTTTTTAAATTAAACTGATTTTCTAAATTGAACCAGACTTAAACAAGGACAAAGGGACATTAGAAATATGATAATGTAGCTAATTATACAGGAAAGCAGTCATGTGTTAGCTTGGCCTATTTCCAGTAAATTGAAAGAGATCCTTCACTTCAGCACTGAAAATATAAAGCAAAAGATATTCTCCCAGCTAAGCAAAGTCCAAAGCTAAAAACGTGAGGGAGTTCAGAACAAATGGGTAGGAAAATCTTATTTATAACACTTTCCTTTTTTTTTTTCCAGTAAAGAAGACTTCATACTGCACACAGTGGGGAAAAAAAACGACTCTAACCTGAAATTATTTGAAATTATTGCCACTTGTTTTATTGTACCTCCCTTTACATCTTGTTAGCTTGTGGAAGTACAATTAGAAAGAATTTGAGTTTCAACTTTACACATAAATGCACAGGTATCTTCTGACAATTTATTCACTATGACGACAGATATTAGGAAACCAAACTAGGTTACACTCATTCAAAGTGCTTATAATAGCTATGCAGACACACACAAAAAAATTAGTTAATACAAACATTACAGCTAAAAGTGCATATTATAATCTAATTTGAATTTACTTACATAAGCTACAGAGTGAAGAATGTTTCCTGTACCAGAGAAGACTCATGACCTTCAGAAAAGACATAGTGCACCAATATTATGATGAATTAGATTATGATATAATTAACCCATTTAATAAAATAATTAATTTCCTCACTATAGTCTTTGGTCATAAACAAACTGGGGTGAGGGGAAGTTTGGTAAGAGGAGGCAGCAGCTGATCAGAAATGTAGAGCCTGTTTTCTTAGCTTTCCTGAGAAGGCGGAGGATGGACATTCCTTCACATCCATCCACTCTGTGTCAACAAAATTTAATCTGATTATTCTGATATATGGTGGACAGGGGGAAGGAATCTTCCCCTCTTCCTGACGGTTTGGGGACACTCTAAACATTACAGAAGTGCCACAGTTTCAAGGGGGATCAGCCAGTATTTTCAGTGTTGCAGAAAAGGCAGTGAATAAGGAAAACAAAATCACCCTATGAGGTGAATTCAGTGAAAGGGACATTACGCAGTAAAAGTAACATAAAGATCAGAGAACTGATGTTTACTTTCATTATTTTTTATTTTAATTTACTGATTTTCTTCAGCTGTTCCTTTACAATGTAAATTGTATGTCACCATCAATGCCCTAGCCGAATGATTAAAGACAGATCATGGCACTCTGCCCCCAGATAAGTTCTGCTTTCATAGCAGAAGCAGATTAAATATTACAAATCCAAAAATAAATCTGCTGTGTCTCCCATTCCTATATACACCACTGTAGGACATCTTATCTCCAACTGCCCTTGTCCATTTGCCTCTACGGGTCAAACTTTGCCCTTGTCTGTTTGCATATAATATACTAGAAACTTAATGAAGCATGTGTTGCCTCACTGTTTAGCATCTCTGCCTTTTTATCCTTCCACAAAGAAACCATAAAATTTGGAGAAATCCTTTTCTCCCTCATGAACACTCCATTTTTGTCATTCGCCGTCACTAACCCAAAAAGACAGAAATAAATTAAAATAAAAAAAAAATTAATTAAAAAAAAAGAAAAAGAAATCAGTCACACCTTCTTTCTGTGGGCATTTTTATCAAAGCCTCCCTCTCAGATAATCAAGGACAGGATTGAAAATTCTCTCTAGCACACTATTTCCTGCTGTTGCCTCAGCTAATTTCTCTTGGCTACTGCCCACTAACACCAACTCCAAACAACAACTGGCAGCAACAGCTTCCAAGCTGACAAAATCAATTTTCATTTTGGACAATATTTATGAGAACAATAATGCCCCTTTTTAACCTTTGTCTGTCAAAGAAAAAGGAGATTATTTCATTGTTCATACAATTCTAAGATGGAGTCCTTTTGATAATGAAACAGGAAATGTATCACATTGTTTCAGATATACACTACAATATCACAATAATTACGAATGCCTAATGTGCAGTTTTTTACAGCTCGGTTTATACAGTAGTTTAAAATCAGCTACGTATATACATTAATTTAAATCTTACCTTATTGTCTTACACATTCACAAATCTAACTTGGAAAGACTTTTATCAGACCTAAACATTTCAGATTAATGTCCAGATGATCACCTAATATGATCTTAATAAAAATATTATATTCCATAGAATTAAAAATGTTTTTTCTTCTGTTACTATTTTTTACCTAAAAAGTAAAGATAACAAAACTATTTGGTTTGGATTTTGTTTGGTTTATGGTTCATTGGGATTTTTTTTTCCCAAAATATAGGCTTTTATGGAAAATTAAGCTGTAAATGTTATTTTTTATGTTGTATGCCAAAAAGAGTTTTGAGACTCATATCAAGAATAGCCTTAAGACTTAAATCTCATTTTTAAAGTTAAATTCATTACTTTTAATTTCTAAAAATTCCGTGACACAGAGACTTCCCAGAAATGTTTGCATGGTACATATCCAAAAAAATAATTAATGTACTAAAAAGCAGTATTTGTACGTACAGAATATGTGCAACATATTCTACCTACTGATTTGAAGTATAGAGCAAGAAGAGTAAAAATAATTTGTTTGTTTATTAAAGAACAGATAATATTATGTGCAAGTAAAAATATTTCTTTTTCTATATGTGAAGTTACTCATACATTTTACTTTTTTATGGACAAACTTGTCACATAGGTATGTAAACTTAAAATATTGGAAAGATTAAAACAAGCTTAAAGATAAATGATGTATTTGAGCACTTAGCTGTACATCAGTGCTTTGCCATATTGAATTGCAAAGTAAACAGTAGGTAATTCAGGAAGGCTTTAGTATGAAAACACAGCCATAAGAAGCAAGAAAACAAGAAGTATGTCACTATAAAAGAAGGCACTTAAAACACAATTACTCGACTTTGAATCTTATGTACCTTCAATAGAGGTTCAACTGAGCAGTCATGACCTTCAACTAAGTAAATTCCTCTGTCTACCTGTTTAGCTTTTTTGAAAATGAGACAGAATGAGTTAAAGAGATTATATCACTCATCTCTCTCCTTCAGGAGCAATTTTGATTACAAAAGACCGTCCATAGAAAGTCACTGGACATGTTTATCAGTCTCTGGGTACACCCCATGACAGTTGTAAACCTGTTGTCTTTCAGATTCAAACTACTGCTATTTTCTACCTTGTCTGCATGATATAAATCTTTTTATGAAACACATCAATCTTGCTGGTGTTATTTTCAATTATAACAAAAGACAGCTGTTCAAACACTGATTTCTCTCTGAGCCCACAATTTTTGGTTGTTGTAGTTATGGAAAATATGGGTGGACTATGAAAAGATTTCCTTAATGCTAAATTAAGTGACATGCAGAGAGAGAAATTTAACTTAAACGAGAAGCTTTAGAATAATTTATTCTTCAGCTGGTACAAATTCATGTGCACAAATATGTATTTCTTTCCTTTAAAAATAAAATTTTAGTTTAGCTTGGTAACTTTCTGAGAGAAAGTAATTCAACATAATTCCAGTTAAAGTTTCCTATTTAAGAGCATCCGCAAAGCAGTATAATACAGTTCAAACAAATATCACTTTAATCAACTCAGTGAAATGTATAAAGCAGCTCTAATAATTACTGATAACAAGGACGTATATAGTCTAAATTTAATTGGAGACTATGTGGCTATTTGGCCATATCATGGTTAGGTTTTGTAATCAGTGTGATGATCATCAGAGTTTTGAATGCTAGCACTCAAACTAACACAAATAACTTTTACTGTTTCATGTGTTTAGTCTTGCCAGAAGCTGAACTGGGCTTGCTCTTCCTACATAAAAAATTAGGAGACTATCTATTTCTCTGTTAGCTTTTAAACTTTATAGATATATCCTTCTAAAGAGATACAATACAGTTAATGGAGTTATAAAAATGGTTAAAATAAGACAAATTATGACCTAAATAAATTCACCAGACAATCCAAGTTAAATCACATAAATAATCCAGTAAAAATCATACAAAGACTTCTGTGTGGTAGGGGAAAAAATGGAATAAGAAGTTCAAATGACAGGAGAGATGAAGTATTTCACTGGGTGCCAGATCCAAAACCTCCTTCTTCTTTGAAGCTTGCTCTTAATAACTAAATCAGATAATTTACTTATATATGACTAATCTGTTGTAACATTCCTCAAGAACATATTGTATTGATTATCTTCATTAACACTGAGTGGTTCCAAACTGCCATTAAAATGTATTTTAAAGTATGTGAAAGCCAGGAACTAACTTTTTGCTAGCTATCTTAACTACCTGCTCACACCACCATGTCTGAACAATGTCTTTTCTATTAATAATCATAGAATGGTTTGGGTTGGAAGGGACCTTAAAGACCATCTAGTTCAACCATGCTGCCATGGGCAGGGGCAGCTTCCACTAGACCATGTTGCCCAAAGACTCATCCAACCTGGAAAGAATGCCAAGGCTTTTCTTCATCTTGGGTCAAAACAAACTCTTGCTTAAGAATATTCAAGCCCTCTTTCAAAATTAGTATTTCCTTAGGTGGCTGTCTAGCTTTCCTACTTCTTTCTCACAAACCCTAAGATTTTCTCCATTTTATCAAATATTCCAGTTTTATTTTCCCTCTCAATACAGAGTGTTTTAGAGACGCAATAAACTTTACCAGTTTTCTCTCTGCCTTGGCCAGATCTCCTCATTCTTAACCAGAAGCAAGTCTAATTTGGGCACCTCCCTCCTCTTCTTCACTAACTACAATAAGCTCTTCCTTAATTCTTAGAGAAACTGATACCTGCTACTAAACACAGCATCACAAGCTCCTACTTTGAAAAGCATTTCATAAACCATGTACCTCAACAGGAACAACTAAAGAGAAACAAATCAAAATAGCCATTAAAAATAAATCATAATGTTCTCTTATATTCTGTTCTTATTAGTATGTTAGGTTTGGGTTTTTTTTTCCCCTAATTAAGAGCAGCCATGGGGTGTTAGGGATAGATTTTGCAATCCATGCCACTGTTGTTTTGGATGTTTTTTCTCTCTGCTTATCCTTCAGCAATAAATTATTGGAACTACAGAGAGATGAAAATCACATTAGATCAGGAAAGCGTAAGGAAATAAAGGGAATCTGAAAAGGCTGTATTAAAATAAGCCAAAGCAACTGCAAATGTTATTTTTGCCTACAGTTTTACATGGGCTTTTATCACTAAAAAGCATGAGACTGGTCCCAAATACAACTTCTGGAAGGAAACAAAACCAGAAGTGATGAATCATGAGCAATTCTGTCCACCACTGTGGAGTCACAGAAAGCAAAAGTTTTCATAACTGCTGTGCACATACAATACTGTCTGCGAACAGATACTTCTCCTACACCTCTTCCACAGCAGGGCTTCAAACACCAGCAACAGCAGCTGAGAGAAGCTGCATGTGTACCCCGGGAAACCTGTTGATGCTGCCACATTAACTACCATTAGCAGAACTGCAGATGATTCTGTCCTTTTAAGCAAACCCCCAATGGAGGGCTGAATTTTAACTTCAGAAAATTCTACCTCAAATGGAGTTACTATTATATTTTATATTAAAGGGACAAGGAAGTTAATTTATTAACTGCACTATGATATCAATATTTGAGATTTCACAATCCAGTTGTGAAAACAAACCCTGAGCAGCCACCTACATAAATGGACCCCACTGCATAATTAGCATTGCAGAAGTGTACTCAGCACCACCTTACAGCATTATACTTTAACTGAACATCTCTAATACATCTCCAATACACTAACTAGGCACATTCTTTTCTCTCTGAAGAATCAGAAATGGCTGTATGATTTTCCTCAAGCTCTACATACATTTCTCTGATTGCAAGTTTGAGAAGCTGCAGTCCATCATCAGTTTCTGGGAAAGTTAAAAACTACTGAAAATCCTAAGATGAAACAAAAATATTACTCAGCAGCCTTAAAGAGGGAACAACAGCAGTCAAGCACACTCAATTTATGTATCCAACCAAACAGGTTAGGTTTTGCTATGAAATTAGGTTACCAGATGAGGATAATTTGCAAATGCCAAAATGTCTACTGCAGCTAGAAAAGCTAGATGACTGTTACCAGAACTAGATTATTTACTATTATCATAACTTGGTACAGATAATGCATTGGAAAATATTTACTGGAAAGCTGTCTTAAATGGAGAACTTTCCAAATGAAAGAGAAGTTCCTCATTTTTGCAGTTATGACTAACCAGGACTTTTTATTTTTATCCAGGGCTTTTTATTTTTATATTATCAAAGAAGAACAAGACAAATGTTATTTAAGACTTAGAAAGCAAAACCAAACCATGGAATATTCAGTTTTGATAAAGAGTCTTTTCATTTAAAGATAAATAGTATCAGTAGATTCTCTGAATATTACAAATAAATGACAAATCTCAAAAATAGAATATATGAATTATAGGATATATAAACCAGAATTCTAGATTCCTGTGTAGGATTCTGTAGTATTTTCATTACAAAGTAAAGAGATAAAGAGTTTATTTGAATGACGGTGTAAATAGAACTTTTCTAGTACAGCTATTTATGAATGAGTAAGGAGTCGAGCAATTCACCAATGAAATTGGCAACAGGAAATACCCAGATGATGACAGTGGAAGAAGAAGAGCTGCAATACTTGGAGCAGTACAGTTTTCCCCAGTCTCAGAAAACATATTGCCACAAGTGCCTTTTTACAATAGAATATGAGGGATTTATAAAGACACTTGTGAAACAACTTTTTTATGGATACAGCTGACATGGGTCTATTACTGACAACTAGCAAAACAACAGACTGATACTAAACATTTGTAAATCTATCTGAAAAATGAAACAAAAAAAAATCAACAAGCTACGTGTTTCTTATGAAAGTTTGTATAGCACAAATAGCCAAAGCCCATTGGAGTTTTAAACAAGGAATATCAAACAATCTGCTACAGCTAAGAGTCACCAGGAGAAAGAATTAATATTTTTACATTTAGATCAATGGTGTTCTCATATTACTTTTCATTGAAGAAAATTAGTTCTTGATTACTGAAAGTTTGAAAAAGAATGAACAATTAAAACATTTCAGAATGTCACTGTTGAAGGTTATTGAAACTAATTAGATTTTTATCACAGAAGTTTGGGATTTTATTAATCTTCTGTCAGTTAATGTATCATTACATTTTACTACATTCACAATGAAGTACCGACATATCTATCATTTAAGAATCAGCAGTTGTGTTCTTCGTATTGTTAGGATGTCAACTGTCAAGATTAAAAATGCATCCAAAAAGTGTAATCATTTATTTTGTCTGATTTCTAAATATTGTAAAACTGAATCATGTTCAAATACCATGTTTCCTGGAAAGGCAAGATGGAGACAGCAGAAGCTGCAGAACAGATTATGAACCGGAGTTTCCAACAGGTGTGAAAATACATGTTTGATAATAACCAAACTTTCCTCATTTATTAGTTCATTCTTTTTTCTTGTCAACATCACATGTTCAGTTCTCCAGCGTTTATGACCTATGCATGCTTTGCAAGGGCCACGGGTTTTATTAGTAGTATTATTTGAGATGTGGAAATCTCCAGAGAAAGTGCTGAATAGTTGTTTGGTTGTTGCTGAGAGTGAAATGATAAAGAAAATAAAAATTTCTTTCAGATTACTAATATAAATACTCCTTGCTAACAATTGGCAGCAGGAAACATTAAGAATGCAGGCTGCCAAAGGAGAGCTTGATTTTGCTCTTCCTTTTGGAGTGCCTGTCAGCTTAAAAGGTCAGCTGAAAACTAAAATTAGCCTTCTGAATTTATTTGTGAACTCATAATAAGAAAAGTCAAATGAAATATTTTCCTGCTGCATTCTATCAGCTATCAGCTTTTATTTTTAAGTGATTACTAAAGTTATATTAACTTTTTGATGTAAAGCTAATTATATGAAGACATTTATGTTCCTTTAAACCATTTTTATGTTGCACACGAGTCATATTGTTCCCTGAGAAAGGAGTGAATTTAGAATTTCAGCTAGATTGATATCAAACACATTTCAAGCAATAAAATGAATTGTATGAATCGTAAGTTTTATGTCATTCAAGATTATCTCAACTATAGGCAGAGGCAATGTTTCCCTGGAAACACGAAATTTAAGTGGTGTAGCCATGCAAGCAATTGGAATCATAGACAGTTGTAGTGTACAATTGACAAGCACTTTGTGTCAGAACAATGAGCAAGATGCCTGGTAGTATATCAAAACATTGTCCAATGTATACAGAAGTTCTGTATCATAAACATGCGGAGCAGCAATTTTTCAAACATGGCATTATAAGGCACATAACATGCGCTAAATGGAGGGTTTGCATGTGTGTTTAGTAAAGGAATAACACAATTACCTAATCTGTAATGCACAATACGAGATGCCACATAATAAGAACACAGGACGTATATGACTTTAAGGATTATAGGATGCAAATAGCATGAAGAGTCCCTCTCCAGCGTTCTTGTAGGCCCCCTTGAAGTCCTGGAGGCTGCTATAAGAGACACCTTGATCATTATTTACCTCTTATGACCAACCAGACAGGCTGCAGATAAATGGCATTATTTTTGTTTCCTTATTTTGTCTTATAGCTGGTCTTACCATTCCAGAATAATCTCTCAAATTCTCAGTTTAATATGTAGGTAGCAATACTGTCAAAAAAAAAAAATAACTAAACCTTCATTAATTTGCCATCTGTTTTCTAGATCTCCAGATGGTTGAACTTGAAAACCAGGTAGGTTTTGCTGTCCTATTTACAGTCATCAAGTCCTCTCCTCTCTTTACTATTTGGCAAAAAGAAAAGGTACATTCACTTTAATCAGAGTAAAGTATGTGCCCATTTCTAGAACTACACATTCTACTTAAAAAGAGTGAAACTCATGAACTAATATAGTTCTATGTATACATATCTCCAATTTCAGGTTTCAAAAAGAAACCAGGAAAAAGGTGTTGTTCTTGACATTACCTATATATGCAGAAATTTTGGACAAAGGTATAATGAAAAAATAAAGAAGCAGACAAATCAAGCCAAAATGTAAAAGAGCTGAATGTCACAGAGTCTGATTTTTGGGTCTTTTGCGTAATGCAACTTTAAAAGCTTAAAGCCATGGTTCTTTCAAATTAAAACCTTATCTTTCTAAAAAGAGAGATTTCTACAGTGATTTATAAAAGACAGAGAAAAGAGACACACTGATTTAATGAAGAAACTGATTATTTTTTGGAGAAATTATTACTTTTGACTTGATACTTTAAACCTTGAATTACTTCCCTCATGAGGGTTGTATAGCCTCCCAATGATTTTGTATTTGCACTGTGATTCAGTAATACAGGCTAGCAAATTCAAACATTGGTAGTGGCACAATGTTACAGCAAGAACTTCATAACAAGGTTGGATCTTGAGTAAATACCCCTACCCTTTCATAGGTTTCTGATGTGGAAGTCTTAACATTTAAAATTACTCCTCAGGCAACTTCCACTATTATCACTATATAGTAGCTTTTGAAAAGGATAACCTAATTTTTCTGTCCACAGTTTTGCATCTAACAGGCAGTCACACAATTAATCCATTGTACCTTGTATGAACTTTCTTCAAACTGTATGAAATTGGATTCTTGATCCAAAATAAGAGCTCCCAATGAAATTGCTTAGATCAGACAGAATTCAAAAATAGGTCTGACAGACTTCACCCTGTACTTTTTGGTTCCCTCTACAGTATACCGAATGATCAATTCTCACTTGTCCTGCAGTAGCTCAGAGAAGGCTGGAGATGAGGTGGGGCAGAACAAACGAGTTGAGTGCTAATGTCAGGTTTTACAGATGCCCTCCTTTTCTAAAGGACTGGTAGTAGGTAACACTGAAAGCTGTCACAGCAAAAGGTATGGAAATAGCTAACTTCAGAAAATTCCAGTGAGCAGGAATAGTTTTTTCCTCATGCCTTTTTTTCCAGGCTTTTACACAGTAAAATTCAAACAGCAACATACAGAGTGTTGATTGCTTTTCCCTGAAAGTGCTCATTGCCTCAGATCTGAAATTTCCATGTCTAAGCCTTGTATTAAAGGTCAGACCTAGTCTTTATTATTCACTCATCAAACTGTGATGGGAAGCAAATTACTTTGAGTCTTCTAGAACTTTTTTTGACTTTTAGAAGTAGCAGCATGGTAGTTCTGCTTTAAAAACTGCACTTGTCTCAGCAAAGGACTTTAGAGGGGCCATGAGGAATACTTTTACTTTCATCACTGAGACATGGAAAATCATTTAGAAAGTTCTCTAAATGACTCACATGGCTTATTGCCTACAGCATCTGCAAAGGCGTTGATAAGAACAATGCCTAAGTTAAACTGGCATTACTGTATCTGAGAGGTTTTCCTGAGTTGCGCATGGTTAACAAGCAGCCTGACAAAGTGGGAGCACAAATGCCTTTCTTCTATGTGGCAGGGATGGAGAACATTTCTTCTGAATGGCATCAGTCCAAATATTAATTACTTCCAGAGAATAACTTTATGATTGTAATAGGTTCAGTGCACAAAACCTATCCTGCAATTTATGATTCTGGGTGGGGAGAGGAGTACTGGGGTAAAAAGTGATCAAGCATCAGCTACAGAAACTCATATATGCTTTCCTGACTGTTCAAAGAGCTGTAAATCTCTTTTTAAACATGTATGCAAGTAACTCCCCCCCCACACACACAACCTCTATGAGAGTTCCCAAATATTGTTACTTTATCTTGTACATGAAAAAAAAATTAAATAGTTATATTACACTGTCAATTTTAATGCTACACTTTTTTGTGTGTGTCTTAAGGGGAATTGAGGGTATAATCATGTATGATTTGGCCTCTTCTGGAACTTACTGTTTCTCTAAGTGACTTCATGGTATTGGATCCTAGGACTGAAGATAATGAAGAATGCTAGTTTATATTGAATCAATTTATTTCAATTAAGCAAAAGGGAAAACAGTTCAGAGTACACCCCATCATGACTAGATGTTTTCTGTAAATGGCTATGATTAAGAGCTAAAAATCCTTCATTTTCAGCTGCACTTTACAATCTGCTATAATAGAAATATAAAATGGAAATAAAATTTCTTTACTTGCTGAGGTTAGTCTATATATTTACTGCTTCTTCCACTAAGTCAGTTGTAGGTACTGACCCCATTGAATTAACTGCCATAGAAAATGAGTTAATGCTATACATATCAATTCCTTATAATAGTAAAGCTAAAGAGTAAATCACTGAAACAGTTCCAAGAACAGAGAATAATTAACCAAACCTTATAAGAGTCAACACAACTCTGTTATTGCTTTCATGTCTAAAGATAAAAGAATTGTTTCCTTTTCACATCCGTCTCCTGCAGATTTCAGTTTTCTTTTTTTACAAGCTGAAATGAAAGTTGATGGTGTTAAACTTACAAATCCACTAATGTATGCATATGACTGCTGTTCTAAGAGTGACTTTGGCCCTTAAATATTTGCAGGTTTTCCAAGATGTTCATGTTTTTAAAATTTTCCTACTAATGAAAAATTATTTCTGGAAGGAACCCAATGTGAATTCCCAGAATTCAACTGGAAAATTACAGAACTTTCTGATTTTCATCCAAAGCACCTTCCTGAGAATTGAAGTGATTTTCTTTCATAAAAGATTAGCTGATACTCAACTTCATCAAAGCATTTGATTACTAGTACAAAACATTCACGCACAGCAATTTTTGTAATAAGTACCTGAAAGAAAATAAAGATTAACATTTTCAGCTACCTGAAAGAAGCATTGGGCTATGTTTATTTGATAGCTGTCTGAAAGAAATAACATACAATACAAAATCCATATTATATATATTGGTTTAGGATTTGTATTCTTGCTTTGTGGGGGTGGGAAATTACTGTTAGGACTACAGAGATGATGCCATTCTTGACACTTTCTATAAGCTAGTAGCTGTCGAAAAATAACTGTCCACCTACCTGCCAGCTTGTTATTTAAACACTTAAAACTAATTCCCTTTCTTTGCTGTTGCAGAACAGTTGCTTCAGAGACTAAATCTTTTCTTAAACATAAATGACAACTTTAGGAAATAAGGTAATGTCTTCCTTAAAGAAGATTCAGGATCCATGCTAGAACTAAGAACCATAAAACCATTAATCAGTACATTTGAGTCTATTACTACAGGAGTTTTAGAGTTGAAGCACATACTAAGAGAATGTTTTGTTCATGGAACACAAAAGTTTTATAATGTTCATATGAATAAAATCTTCACATTATCTAGCAGTCATTCTACAAACAAGAATTGAACAAGGAGTTGTTCAGCATTACAAATGAAGCAATACTTAAGGTGAGTAATTTCTGTCTGTTAGACCATGAATAGAATCACAGATTCACAGAATGGTTGAGGTTGGAAGGGACTGTCTAGGTCACATAGTACGATCTCCCTGCCCAAGCATGGTCACCTACAGCACATTTCTCAGGACTGTGTCCAGACGGCTCCTGAGTATCTCCAGGGAAGGAGACTCCACAGGGTGAGCACTACTTAGCAACAACTAAATATCAGGGTGTTATCAGTATTATTCCCAGACTAAATCCAAACCACAGCACTGTATGAGCTACTATAAAGAAAATTAACTCTATCCCACCTGGAAACAGGACAAAACATTGTAATAAATATTTTAAAATACAGTTATATCTGAAAGTTGAAAATGTAGCTTCCTTTTATTGCAGGATAAGAAACACAGTATTGATTCTACATGAAATATGTCTGCACAGGCAAGTGATGATGGATAGGAATTTAGTCTATGCATGTCAAGCAGAAAAGCAGCATGAATTTATGGCTTCTAGATTAGAGTCAACTCATGACTTTGAGTTTATCTAAATATATCCATAGGTATATTGCAAGTGGGATTACAGATAACACAAGTTAATATCAGAGTAGGCATTTTTGTTTTACTGGTAGTCTAGCTAGTCACGTAAAACTGTGTGGCTTGCTTTGGGAAGTTTGCTTTATTACGTAGGAAACCTATGAATGAATGAGCTTCAGCTCTGCAGGGTTTTGTACTGTATTGGTCTAGTTTTACTGATTTTAAAGTTTTCATTTCCAATGCTGTTATCTCACTACAGATGTGGGAGAAACATGTGCACAAAACTCTGCAATACCTTTATGAAACACATCACAGCTAGGAAGAATAGCTCTGGAAATTGTCATTTTAGTTCCCTTAGTCACTACCTCCAGATTCTAAACACGAAAACGTAATAATTTTATCTTCTAATGTATCTTACAGACATACAAAGTAACATGAAATAATTCTAAAGCCCCTCCTCGGACAGACAGTGCCGTCTGTCTCCATATCCAGTCATTTTAAGCTTGCCACCTCCCTCACAGACATTTTTTATACTGCACACTGTATTATGCTATCAATATAGATGTTTCACAAAGAAAAGTTTGTGGAGGCAGAGCCTAAGAAGAAGAGGAAACATAAGACAAAATCAATAAAACAGATCAGACCTACAGTATTGTTCATCCTATTCCTGCTTATATTTTGTTTACCAAGCCCTCAGCAGTATTTTACTGTAAACTACTTTTCTGCAATTGCTCTAGTGTACTACATGAAGTGTTCAGAAACTAGATCTAGCTTCAAAACTTAGAGGGTATATGAGTCTTGCTTCTTCACTGGGGCAAAAGAGGAAGGAAGAATATGAGGACTGCACCCCATGGAAGGGATCCACACTGGAGAAGTCTTGTTCTTATTTCTCATTATCCTACTCGCTTATTAATTGGCAATAAATGAAATTAATTTTTCCCACGTCCAGTACGTCTTGCCCATGACTGGAATTGGTAACTGATCTCTCCCTGTCCTTATCTTGATCCAAGAGATTTTCATTTTATTTTGTGCCCACGCATCTTGTTGAGGAGGGAAGTGATAGAGTGGTTTGGTGGGCACCTGGTGGGCAGCCAAGGTCTACCCACCATTTGCAAATTGATTGTATATGAAAATAAGGATGAATGCTAAGGAAAAAAATAAAAAAAATCCCTGCTTCCCCATTAAGGTTACAACAGTGTTTCCTATGAATGACAATTGCTTTAGTTAAAAATTCACAAGTAAATAAATAAGTCTAAGCATAGATGAAGAATGAAGACAAAACCAGGGCAGAAAGTCATGGAATAGAAGAAACTAAAACATACGTACTTTTGTATCACCCAGAAGTTTTTCTCAGTTTCTCATCTAAAAGAGTAATCAACAGCAGAAGCTTAAGGAAGGCTTCAGAGCAGGGTGTGGAAAGAGTGGTCTCAAGCCTGGTGTGAAAAATTAAGGTAATGGTTGTCTTCTGCAAGCAACAAACAGTACTAACATTTCTAAGCACCAGGGTAGAAGACTAAGGAGAATATCTAAAATACATTTAAGTTGAACATAGCACAGATCAAAAACAAGATCAAGAACAAAACATATCAGGAGGATACTGTAACTTAAAGAAAGTTAATTAGTCACCTCTACTGATCTCTGGAGTAAGCACTCTTAAGAGTGTAGCATTAGTTGATGCTTTCTATATATACTTTTCTAGCTACACTTGCTGTGGACATCCCTAGTATCAATGACAACTCCCATATTTTGATTTTAAAATATGTATAAGATTTCACTACCACAAAAGCAACTTGTTTTAATGTACAGAAAGCGTAGCTGTCTAGAATAGAAGAAATCTGTGCTTGTCTCCTGATGCACAAAAATAACATGACAGTAAAAGGATTAAGTCACCGACTTAATGAATCACCAGTATTTTTGGCATGATGTTTCAGGCTAAAATTAATTTTATAAAAAAAAAAAACCAAAAACCAAAAACAACAAACCAAATCACACAGACTCTCCCCCTTATCAGGTCTGGTTTTGAAATAGGCATCTAGAGACAGCTCAGCTCATGTTTTCAATCAAATCCCTCCCTAAACTGATACATCTCTTTAGCTTACTTTTCACAGTCAGCTTTAGCTTGCAAACATTAGCTGAAATAGCCTTTACATGTAGGAGGCATGGACTTAAAAGTAACAATGCATGTTTGATGCTTGAAAAGCATTACAGGATAGTGGCTACATATAGGAGAAAATAAACTTGCTAGCTGCCACTCTAAAGTGATCTATTCCCTGCTTACGTGCTCTGAGGCCACAATGATCCAAATTTATCCTCGGGAGAATGATGAATATTTACTTCACCACAATAAATCAACCCCAAAAGCCAGTGAAATACACTGGTATGAATTTATCATATTATCTGTTTGGTCTGCTTACTAACTGCAAAATTTTCAGCAGCTCTAGCATTAGATTACAAGGACCTGGTAAGTCAGGTATGACTCTTCTTGTCTGTACATTTACCTGAAGTGTAGCTGTTGCATCAAGAAGCATACAACTTTCTCTTCCCTTACGGTTAACATCTTTTATTTTATATGAGCATGAACCTCAATATTGTGTGTTTGTCCCAAATGGATTATACATTCAGTTTGGAAATCATGCTTAAGATGATTTTTTTCATCAAATTCTACCTGATTAGTAAAAAAACCCTTTAAGACCCATTCATATCCACTGGTATCTTTTACTACCTCTGTTACTCTTTCTTCAGTGGTCTTTCGTTCACATCTCAAAGGCTCAAAGGCTACACAGCTACATCAAATGTTACATGAATTTTCTCCGGACTTAAAAGTATGATCAGCTTCAGTTCCACATCCATTTGCAATCTTAATTTCTCAACTTAAAGCACTGGAACCACATAACTATCACTAATAACATCTCTCCATCTGCCGTTAGATAGAAGGAAAAACATCCTTGAGGTGAAGTCATCACAAGCTTTATACATCTAATCTTTTGAAGTTGTCATCCTATTCATTTATATTAGATCTGCCAATTAACTGCTAGTTCCCCCACTGGTTGTGCCTATACCCATGCCTAAGGGTATCACTAAACATTGCCTCTCTTTTCTTTAGAAACTGTGGCTCTGTTTCCTTGGTAAAAATACGTTCTCTTAACTGAGGCATGTTAAAGTATCTTCCTTTAGGAGAAAAAAAACATAAATTGCATATATTTTTCTTCCCGCCCTTACCACTAGGCTTCTTAACCCATATGTATTTTCTTCCAAAGCAAGAAGTCTGAGCACAGTTAATTTTTCTTCCATTTCTACCTTTTCTGGAAAGTATGCCTACTGCCACCTCCATTATATTGCTGAACTCAGTCCCTACTTTCATGATGACTTTGTTGTCATTCTCATTGTTTCCTACTGTAGTGCTGCAGACATTGCATTATTTATACTTTCCATGCATCCCTACTTCAGGGAACAGCAAAATGATACATCCTAATTATCACTCTACTCCAAGGCAGTATCAACCTCTTGAAAGAAATGAGGCAAAAGTAAGGGAAATAAATAACTATGGAATAGGTAAATGACAACTAAAGATAAATATATTAAATAATAAATAATTTAAAACTTGTAGATAAAAGTCTTGAGTTAAAAACCTGTCCATTTATTATTACTGTTAACAGAATATAATATGCAAGCTAAATATCATGAAAATGAGATTTCAGAATGTCATCTGACTCCACTGCTTTTTAAAATACATTTGAAAATTACTACTTTGTGCATTTAGGTATAAGACACTCCATTTACCTTCTTATGTTTATATTCATGACTATCTGAGGCAAACCAATTTAGGGAAGATTTGCGTAAAATGGGTTTCAACATAATCTTTAAGAGCCCTGAATCAAGCAATTCTTTTAAGAAGACACTTAGGAAGCCAAACAAGTTGCTCTTAAGCATATTTAAAGAGCATCCAAGCAGCAGAAATATATTTCAATCCAGCTAAAAGGATATATGTAACTTTTTCATTGCTATCTATTTATAATTTATAATTAAGGGATAGATTTTTTCCATTCACTATCTGGATTAGCTATAGTTAAGCAAAGAGCAGCTGCTATTCAAAATGCCTTCTTCAGACATCCTGTTGAAATAGAGTACTGCTCAATGTCAGGGTGTCATAGAAGGTCAGGGTCCTGCAAAAGGCACAGTCCCAACACCAAACAAACCACAGTCACCCAAAGCTAACAAAAACAAAATATCAAGTAGAGAGAGAACTCTGAATTCTCATTTATTCTGATATTTAAGCATGATGCTCAAAATTATGTGTCTCTCCATGAAAATCTGGGATGCTGAATACTTCCCTGATGAAAGAATCCTAAGCAGAATCCCCCATCCAAACCTCACTATGTTTAGGAGCATCAAGGTATGGAAGTGTCTGGGTTTTTCATTTATTCGCAAACACCAGCAGAGGAAGTCATAGAATAATAGAATCAACTAGATTGGAAAAGACCTTTAAAATATAAGTAAGGAGCTCTTTACTGTGAGGGTGGTGAGGCACTGGAATGGGTTGCCCAAGGAAGTCGTGAATGCTCCATCCCTGGTAGTGTTTAAGGCCAGGTTGGACAGAGCCTTGGGTGGCATGGTTTAGTATGTGGTGCCCCTGCCCATGGCAGGGGGGTTGGAACTTGATGATCTTAAGGCCCTTTCCAACTCTAACTATTCCATGATTCTATGATCGTCAAGTCCAACCCTTACCACAGGACTGCCAAGACCACCACCGAATCACGTCACTGAGAGCCTCATCTAAAAGGTTTTTGAACACTTCAAGGGATGCTGATTGCACCACTTTCCTGGAAAGACGGTTCCTATAACTGATTACCTTCTCTGTGAAGAAATTTTTCCGAATATCCACCTCAGGTCTAAACCTCAACTGGCACAGCTTGAGGCTGCTACCTCGTGTGCTATTGCTTGTTACTTGGGAGAAGAGACTGACCCTCACTTCACTACAGCCTGCTTTCAGGTAGTTGTAGAGAGCAATAAGGTCCTCCCTGAGCCCTCTCCTCTCCAGACTAAACACCCCCATGTCCCTCAGCCGTTCCTCGTAAGACTCGTTCTCCAGACCCCTCACCACCTTTGGTGGACCCGCTCCAGCACCTCAATGTCTCTCTTGTAGTAAGGTGCCAAGAACTGAATGCAGGATTTGAGGTGTGGCCTCACCAGTGCCCAGTACAGGCAGATGATCACTTAGTCCTGCTGGCCACGCTATTGCTCATACAAGCCAGGATGCTGTTTGACTTCTTGGCTGCCTGGGTACAAGCTGGCTCATGTTTAGCAGCCGCCAGTCAGCACCCCCAGGGCTTTTTCTGCCAAGCAGCTTTCCAGCCACTCTTCCCCAAGTCCAGCGTTGCATGGGGTTGTTGTGATCCAAGTGCAGGACCCAGCACTGAGCCTTGTTGAACCTCACACCGCTGGCCACAGCCCATCCATCTAGCCTGTGCAGACTCCTCTGCAGAGCCTTCCTACCCTCCAGCTGAACAATACTCTCAGCCAACTTGGTGTCATCTGTAAATTTACTGCGGATGCACTCAATACACTCATCCAGATAATCAATGAAGATATTAAACAATACTTGCCCTAACATCGACCCTGGGGGACATCGCTAGTGACCAGTCACCAACTAGACGTGATGCCATTTACCACCATTCTTTGGGCTTGGCCATCCCATGGCTTATTCTTTCGTATCTTAGTTCAACTTTGCAAACTCAGTGCCATGTTTCCCAGTTTCCAGTTGCTAAAATGCCAGAACACAAAATAGCACACACGATCCTCATTCCTCTTGCAGAAGCAGTTTTGAAATACAAACTTACGAGTCTGGTCAGAAACGAAAAAAAAGAAAAGAGAGAATTTTTCCATCACTGACAAACCTGCATTCCAGTTCCTGGTCTATAGATTGTTTCTAGGTTGAACTCAATGGATATTTAATACAAAAATATTCTAGTAATCTGAAGTGCAGAAATGGGGAATGAAGTCTTCTCACTGCAAAGAGATCTAACAGGAGAAGCTCATGCTCAGCTCTGTGTTTAATGACAGAAGGGAAGCATACCAAGATATTATCAGAGTAATGACCAGTCCTGAGCTGTGATGAAAGACAGTTGTCTGACAGAAAGTAGGAGAACTGCAGCTTAAAATCAAACAAAAAATGTTTGTCTGTTTAGCAGATGTCGCTATGGTCTTGAAAGCTGTTTTGAACTGAATTGTGGCCATGAGCTTCAGAACATTTGCTGCATACATGGCGACTGGGTCTTTTACAATTTTTTAGGTCACAACAACCATTTCTTAGATCATTTTCTATAGAAACTGAAAGGTAAATGCTATAGAAGCATCCATGCAATGGCTTTTCACTTTAAATAAGCTTTGTGACCTGCTCTTCAATTTAAGCACCTAAATTGTTTAAATCCTGTAAGCCCCACATAGGCAGTACAGCAGGCAGCCTGTTCTTACACTGCAGCTTATTCTGCTTTTTCTTCTCCTCTCCCAGATTATATATCTAAATAAGCCTTTCTAAGGATAAACCTATTTTGGTGAATTTACTGATTTTAGTGTATCAATCCAAATATTTCTTTATATATATCTATTTATACCATTTTACAAGACCAATGATGCAAACAGTTCTTTCTCTAGCATTCCTCACAGAAAACATTTATGTTACATTCTATCTAGCATTTGATATAGTAGAACATGAATTTCACGTTATGCAACCATGAAAATGCAAACTGTCTCAGTGCTGCTTTCTTAAGACTATATTTTTAAATAGCCATCTAAAGCCAATATCGTTAGAGTTTTCCTTTTGGAAATAAACCAATAGGTATCTACTCTTTGTGAAAATTTGGTGAGATTTTGTTCTATTACCTTTGTAAAAACTAAACCATGCAGTCTGTATTCAAATTTAGTCCAACTGACAAAGTTGTATATTTTAATATATTGGGGGGTGGGGGGATGTCTTTGTTTTGTTTTTGTGAAGAAATGCAATTATTTTTACACTATACCATAGACTAGTAAATGGCTTGGAGCTATAGAAGGTTTCATGTTATCCTAACAAAACAAGTTTTAGATGTGATAACATTTTTAGCTCATTTGTTTTCTTGTAAAAGCAGACATATTTTATCTAACAGGATTGGTACTGGTTTGCTACCCAGTCTCATTTACTGCTTTGATTTCTTGCCCTCAAGTCTTGTTTTTCTTACAGGCCTCAGCCTCATGCAAGGCTCAGTCATTCTTAAAAGATCTATACTGTGACCCACTGATCTTAGTTTTCCCACTTCCCTGCATAGAATCACTATGTTCTCCTTTGTAGAGACAGAAGGCTGTGTAGTGCACACTAAGAAATCAGCAGAAAAGAAACTTGAGCCTGCTGAATAAAAAGGATTCTTACTCCTTCTGTGGGATTCTATAGTTGCTAACATGATTCTTTCTGTTATCCTAAAGTAAAAGAGCTTTACTGAGCTTTTGCTAGCTCACAAAGGTGGTAAACTTCTTTCTCTGGAAATCTGTCCGTCAAGAGCCATTGCTCAAAAACTATGTATCTATCTTCCCTTTCCTCCATTCTGGAATGTTATCGCACAAGGCATCCTTTCCCACAGTAAAGTTAATCCCTGGAGACAAGAATAAATTTGTACACTGTATGAAGTAGCAACAGTCAAGTACTTTAGCTGAACAGTGGTACAGGAACGAGAACGTTGCATAGGAGACAAATCCAGCCAAGAACTTCATCACCCCATCTCCATCTTCAAGTGTGCGAAAAACTCTGGTGAAGGAATAAAGGATCAGCTTGGTCATAGGAGAGCAGAAGCTGGACATCTACATGGTGACATAATCCAGTGATATAAGAAAATTTATCACTACAGTTCAGAGCAGTCCCTGCCATGCAGCAATATTTTGCTTTTCCCACTATCTGCCTATTTTTCCTTCAGTGTTCTCTGTTATTTCCAGTTCCACTTTCTTCCTACACTTTCTCCTTTACCCTTCAGTCTTTCCCAGCTCTTTCCCCCTAGCTCTCAGGGTGCCATCCTATTATTTAAGGAGGCTTCTTCAGCTTTGCTACCCTATGTTTACAGTCAGTTGATACTCGGATACGTCATGCCTATATACATTTCCCTTACAGTTTTTCAAGTTCAACCTCCAAATGGCACCGATACATATTTTATGGCAAATACACCTGGCATCCATCAGCAACTGTTTGTGGTTGCCTTGCTAGAAGGTTCAGACTGTACTTTAGCATATCCAAAGTCAATATTGTCGCTGACAGAATTTCACTAATAAGTCCTTCTAAGATGTAAATTTGATTTGATTAATTATGAAGGCTGAGAATTTTAGGTACACCACAGTAAGTGATAGCACTCAATGGGAATCACAGTGCTGGCAATGAGGGGAGAAGACCCCCTAGGAGACAATGCTTGTTGTCAAGTCTGTTGGTAATAAGCACTGCTAGTAACGTAAATTTCACTAAACTGATCTGGCAAGTACAGGAAATGCCAGTCCTGAAGAACTGAAGAAAACAAGTGCTATGTCATCCTTGGAGTTTCACGTATTCCATCCAGACTGTAAGGAAAAGCAGGGAGACCCTCCATCAGAGTGAACCCACAAAGACAGAATAGTGTTGATTCAAAGTATTTCTTCTGATTTGGGAAATAGTACTACAGCAGACACCTATCAAACACTGATAAATAAATTGCTTAGTCAGAGATCTGAATGCTGGTAAAAAACATTAAAATATAATTCACATGATATTTTAAAGTATCACTCAAATAAACCCTTGAAAAAAAATAATCTCATTAACCTTCTTTAAAAGCCAAACATCTTGCCCTTGATGCAATTATAAAGTAACTAGAAGAAGCATTAACAGGAAATTTTCCATTGAAGTCAAGATGTACCCTGTGGTCAGTCTAAGGACAGTACACAGTAGGGGCTTGTCCATTTCTTCCAAAGCATGATAGAGGCTTCAGCTGATATCAAAGGAAGAGTCTTGCTATTGAAATAGCTTAATTACAATGTCCAGTGATATTTTCCTAATCCTTCCATTTGTATAAATCTGTTGAGTAATAAAAAGCATGCAGTATGCACTGAATGCAAGACTAGCTATTCTCAGTTAAACCCAAGATGTCAACAAGAGACTATTCAAATTGGAAGGAATTACTAATCTGAAAAAAAAAGAAATCAGAAATTGTTCTGAATATCATGATTCCTCTCAACTTCACCTTTAAAATCAGATTCACATTTATACTGACTACTTCACAGCTTTGAAGTCTGCAGTCTAAAAGTATGAAATGCATGGTAAAATGTACTAAGAAGCCCACCCCAAACAACAAGGGGCTTTTTACAATATCCGTCTTGAAGTTCTGCAGAAATATCAGAAGTTCTCCATTCGGTTTTCTATGTTCATTGTTACCAGGAGGCTAGAATGCTTAATAATAAGCAGAATATCTAGATCTGTATCAACTGCTGTTTGTGTATTGATTTAAAACAGAGCTTTACACAAAACCTATTTCCATAATCTAATTTTGAAGTGACAAAAGAAGATGAGATTTAATGATTAGAACTGCAAGATAATCATAGAATCATAGAGTTATAGAATCATAAAATGATTAGGGTTGGATAGGACCTTAACATCATCTCATTAGAACCCCCCATGCCTGCTTTAAAGGTGCAACTTCACTTACTCATACACAATGTCAGTTCCTAAATGTACAATTAAAGAAGCCGACGTGAATGAGATTTGGCAAAATAACACTGGCTTTGTGTGTACTAAAAGTACCTGAAGCTAATTTTCTGGAAAAGACTAGGTATCACTATCCCTATACTACCTATTATTTTATGGAAAGAACAAGGTATTAATATTGCAATTAAATTTCCTTTTCCTTTTCATGCTTGAAGTTACTTTTTTCTTTCCTTTATGTGTCTCCCTCTAGTTTATTACAGAAAAGCAGTGACTGTCATTCCATGCATCAAGTCTCAATACTGAAAAAATATCAACACCTGATCTACAGTACAATCTTTTGCTCACAATCTTAACATAGAAATACTAGTGTATTTTGCCTTCTCTTGCATTATTACTCATACTCAGTGAAGACACCTGACAGACATTTACTCGGTATCATTTTTTTTTTTTTTTTAAAATGCTCCTCAAACTTCTTAAACAACTATTATTACTGAAAACATGAAAATAGATTGCCATAGGGTGAAAAGGACTCAGCCATTCCTCCTGCTAGGAATGCTGCCTGCCTCCACGAGTCTACAGTGTCTTGTCTTATGGCCCACATTCATCCTCAGAATGAAATTATCTTATTATTCTCACTTCTTACATTATTTATTTTCTTTAGGACTCTTACATGCTAGCAGTATGAATATAGACAGTTATTCCTCTCCACAAAAAATTTAATCCAGTAAATCCAAGTCTTCCAATAGTTGGCTTTGTACTCTTTTGTTTCAGTAACTTTTGCAAGAGCAATGGATAGAAATTAATTTCAGTAAACTCTGATTTTCCTCTGTCCTTGGTATATTAAGACTAGTTGTCTACAACGTCAGGTATTTTGGTTATTAAAGCGTCTTGCTTTGACTCCTGTCTTTCCTAATGAACTGTCAAGTCATCTGTTCTGCCCATAGTCATGATTTATAAACCATAACTGATGGTGATATTTTATGACATGCATTTGCCTAATTTGGATGCTATTTCCATGTAGCAATCTTACCAGTGTGTACCGTACTCTACCAACAAAGACTTTGCAGTTTTAAATCAATGTTTTAAATTCATTAGAAAAATGTGCATTTTATTTAAAAAAAAAAAAAACGCAAAACAATCCTTTCCTGTAAGTGTACACAAGAATATTCAAGGCTGAATTTTTCCACTACAAAATCTGTGCTGCCACACTAAGTAAACTGTATGAGAAGAAAGCAATTATTAAGAAATCAGTCATCTATGTCAACAAAGAATATAGTTAAAGCCTCTTGACTCATGAACATTAATCTTAGTTCTGAACAAGAGCAAGCAAGCCATCACATTAGACATTTTTAATAATTTTAATATAATTATTTATCAATATCATCATGGACTTTACAAGAGCAGTCCATAAATCACTAAAAGTATGATGTTGTAATAAAATCTGTTCTTAAATACTTTCAGAAAACTTAAATGGCTTATTTCTCTCTTGACATGTGTAAACTTTGTTAAAGTTTACTTTATATTCTTATTATAATTGGAGGTATATGTGTGTGTATGTGTCTGACAGTGAGACAATGCTTCTTTAATTTTGGGAAAAATAAAAGGTGGCAAGAAAAAAAGAAAAGGCAGAAAGCTTTCAACCATCAGTTGTTCTAAGCTTACATTAGTTGCACAAAGTATAGATCAATGCATTGGGAGCATAATAGTTTACAGAGGCTTAATTTAAAACTTTTAAAAGCAGTTTGATGACAATTAATCACTGTCCTAATTTTCTTCTTATGTAGGGGTTTATATTAAGTGCTTTTACTAATAATTTAATAATTTTACTTAATAATTTATCAAATTGTATTGTCAAAAAACCCATAGAAGTCTTATTTGGATATGGCTGGTTCTAACACGTAGAGTTAGCCAAAAAGAGACTGACTCCTAAATATTATGCTAACAGTATCTCAACATAGCTTTGAATATATTTTACTCAAAAATCAACAGACTAAAAAAAAATAAATATTTAAATGTATCCTCACATTGATGACACAGCAAAATGTTAATACTTCTGCCAATGGAAGTTTCTCTTATAGTGAAATCTACATTGATAGGACACTTAGAAATGTTAGCACCTTCCAAACTCAGTGCTTTGATCAACATAAGGATAGTCTCACCATGCCCCCAAAATGTTATACAAACCTGCGAATGACAGCAACTGCCACAAAATAATTTATATAAAATAAATATAAATGGCATCTACACCTCAGAATACTTTAGCCCTATAGCTGGAATCTGAAAGAAATATTCTAAGCAAAAATGCTGCTGAGTTAGCATCTTCTTAGAGGCTTGTGAGAAATTACAGGTCTATCAATGACATGCATCATCACTTCACATAAACTGTGGAATCCAAAAAAATAAGTGTGCAGATTCCACATCTGCAAGTTGGAAGTAGGCACAAAAATTTTGTAATTTCTCATGATTTCATGCAATGTATTTTTCATTATTATGTCATTTTTGGCACTCCTGAAATAGAAAATCTAGTACATAAATAGACTAATGCTTAAAATAGCTTAGTAGGAGGGGAAAATGACTTAGGAGGGCTGAGTATTAGCCCTGATATATTACTTGCACCATGAAGTTCTCTTTCAATGGTAGAAGTACCATCGCAGCCTGTCATACTTAGCCAAGATGCAGAACCTGTGCAAATGTACATGAAAGGACATAGGGCAAAATCAAGGAGCTCTGCTAAATCATAGAATGGTTTTGGTTGGAAAGTACCTTAAGATCATCAAGTTCCAACGCCCCTGCCATGGGCAGGGACACCTCACACTAGACCATGTCGCCCAAGGCTCTGTCCAACCTGACCTTGTACACCACCAGGGCTGGAGCATGCACAGCTTCCTTGGGCAACCCATTCCAGTGCCTCACCACCCTGACAGTAAAGAACTTCCTCTTGTAGGGGCAGTTTAACATATTACTGCCCTGATGTCGATGTCCTGCCTAATGCTAGAAACTTCCATTCTTGTAAGAGTGAACTGCATGTCCTGGTCTAGCAACCACACAAACCCCATCTTTTCATTGCCAGCTTAAATTAATGTTTCAGAATGCAAACCAAAAAAGCTAGAACATGTTTCTTTTCATCACCTCCTCCACAGGGGCAGTAAATTTGGCTAGAAAAAAGACAGTAAAGCTGGAGATAGAACTGTCATATTAGCCTAGCAAGATTCACTAGGGAATGTGTATCAAAACCCAAAGCATTTTGTATTAAAGGGTGGCCAGCACTGATAAGGAGGAAGAAGGGAAATATTGTTTTAATTTGCTTAGCAAAGATGACAAAGAATGTATACGGTTTTCTGGATGACCAAGATACAGACAGACCACTGTGTTAGTACATCTGAAAAAACAAAACAAAACAAAAGTCTCTTTGCAGGCTGAGAAATTATTACCTGCTACTTTCCCAAAAGATACTTCCTATGAAAAACATTGCACACATATGGGTACCATCTATTCTGGCACCACTCCTGAAATGCAAACAGATCCCTGTACATGCACAATGTTTTCAATAATTTAAGACTGATAAGCATTTGCATGATTCATCAATTTAGGCATTCATCATGTCATTTTCCCTAATATTGATGTAATTCTGAGGCTACAGAATTAAAACAATTCCCGTTTATTCCATAAGCACTTATTTTCTATTAACTTGGTCCTACTGCAAGTGAGTAATAATTTCTAGATTACTTATTTTCCTCATAAAATGAAAAGCATAATTCATTTCTTCTTTTATTATCTTTGCAGAGAAATATGTAGACTGTACAATTTTGCCAAAGAAATCTTAGAATTGAAACTTAGATGGAATCCTGACTGTGCTGAAATCAAATGCAAAGGCAAATTTGATCCTTAACTTGTGGCACATATGTTTTTAATCTAAGATTACCAAATAATTAAATAGCTTACAAAACTTTCTTTTCAAAACAGAAGCCTTCACTGAATGTTTCTATCTTGATAAAATCCGAGGTATATATTACCTTGAAACTAGTCTTTTACAAAACATTCAGAGAATATTATTAACATTAATGTGAAAGAATTCTGAAACAAACAACCTATAGAAATACAGTAGAATAATTAAAAACATGGTACACATGGAGACGAGAGAAGAATAAACAGTTTCAAAACAGAAGTGATTAATTTAGTACACTAAGAATAATGCAATATTTCAGACATCAGAATTGAAACACTTGCCTTGGAAAAAAAGAAAAAAATTCTCGTTATCACTAACTAATGAAAATAACCTACTTTTTGCCTGAGATGGCATTTATGGTGGTTATTCTCCAAAGCCCATAATGATTAACATACTTTTTGTTCTCATACGGACTATTTCTTTAACTTTGGAATACCATGTAATTTTTAAATGCATTTCATAAGTTGTATGAAAGCCACACTATTCTCCCCCTTCCCTCCCCCCCGCCCCCCAATCTCAAAGTATTGTTGCTTGGTTAATCTCAAGTAACTGAAATAATACAGATTTTGGAAATATATTAGAACATAAAATATAGACTAAACGTAAATGGAGAGAAGATGCTGGCACAAGAATAATTAAATATGAAAAATTTTTCTTTTTTATCTGGGATTTCTGTATTTAGCACAAGAGGCAAAACCCTGCCTGAAGCCTCACCTCTCACGGCATCATAGGTCTGTCCAAATCAACAGTCTGTCTAGTTCATAGATCAGTATAAGTATTGTGATATGAGGAATATTTTTTCCTCCCAAACCAGCTTGAATATTGGTTATAAATTGCAGCAATTTTGTTTTGCAAGTCAGGATACAGAAATATTAGGAAAATAATGGGAATTCACTATGTAGAATAGCAAACAATTTCACTATTAGAATACTCAGTGGAATAAAGAAACAGAAATTGAAGATGTTGCACTGTCACAGCTTAGAACAAGAACTTGATTTAGGCCACACACCACATATAGTAATCACAACTGTTTCCTGGTTCTGACCAAACTCAGCCATCTTATCAAACTCTAACTGTAGATAAGAGCTAATATGAAAGTAAGAATAGCTTATGAAAACAAAAATGAACCAAACAAAACCTTTCTTGTCAGAATATTCAAATGATGGTTCTTGGTCTTCCAGTTTTCTCTTTTAATTCTTCCACCATTGAAAACCATAAAAAGGCAGGATTACAAGCAGAGTTGATATGGCCTGTTTTAAGGATAGCAACTGGCTGCATTTTTGAGATATGATCTTTGTCACAATGTTATAATGTCTCTTGAAACCCATGCTTAGAAACATGACAGAGAAGATTTCAGATAGAATAAATTCCAACAATTCTGTTAATGAGAGAGTGATTTCTAAATATAATAATCTTTTCTCCTTAGGCTTAACCCCCAAAGATAACTGCAGTATTTAAAATGCATTTTTAATATTGACATTTAAGATTAAATACAAACATGTTTAAACATATACCTGATATAACAAATGCATCAGTTCAAAAGTCACAAGACTAGGTGTATTTGTGCTTTCTGAATTCATTTTGTTTGTATTGGATTATTTGAAGCCTTTAGCAGTACCTTTACTTAGAAGATTTTTCTTCTTGCTAGAACCTAGCTGTTCTTTAAATAGTTCCTAGAAAGCCATTTCAATTTAATTTCCATTTTCACTGAATTAATTACGCCTCCAGTGTAGAAAGCATGATGCGTAAGAGTGAAAAAGAATTCTAGTACCCCACTATTGCAGAGAAGAACATTGTAATATCACTTTCCTGAACTTGACAGGCCCAGCTCTCAAATATGAACTTTTGTTCACACTATTGAGATTGGAAAGACTTGCCACTCCTTAATGGCTAAGGACCATTGCATTTCTTGTGCAATGTTACAGGATATATCCTTTGCATTGTCAAGTATTTCTTCCTCTCATAAGTGCTCTTCGTACCTACCTATTCCTCTCCTGAACAGAAACACCCACTCATACGGAGTATTCCACGCAAAGTTTTAACAATATCTGTCAACACTGCATTAATATTTCATCACTGCCACTGAAAATATTTTGCTCAATACATAATATCATATTAGTCTCTTTCTCAGTCACATCAGATAGATAGCTCACAGCCAGTCACTTTGGTTTCCAAGAGCTGAATTCCAAATTTAAAAAATCATTCGCCTTTTTTTTTTTTAACTAATTCCCTTGAGTGTTCTCTCTTTCCTGAAATTAGATAATATCAGGAAATTGAAAGTCTACATGGTTTTGTCAAGCAAAATTTTCCCTGATATTCAAAGCACAGCTGGACTTCTGACTACCATTCACAGAAGCTAGAGTATAATTTGTTCATGAGAGCTTCTACTGTGTGTAAAAGGCATTGTAAGTAGACTTTACTAGCCAGTACTACAGAGACTGCTTTTCAGTTCAACTTCCAGCAGTTTGTGGTTTTAAAACCAGCAGAGATCCTGTTTCAAACATCAAAGCATTGAAACAAGGGTGACTTTTGCAATTCTTGGACAAAACAAAACAAAACAATCAACAAAACTTGTGTCATCTCTGACTCAGCTCAGTCTATGAACAGCCGTTATTCAGATTTTGCACTAACTCAAATTTCTAACTACTCGATTCACAGGACTAAAGCTTCACAACAGATATTAACAAAAATGAAGGACTGGTATTAAAAAAAAAACTTTAAAGAGACTAAAGTCCACTGTGAACAATTCTGTGATCATCTCAGGAGCATGACATTAGATAAATAAATCTTATTACTGAAATGAATTCTATACAGCACCTTCTCACTATAAAAATGCAAGACAAGGCTAGTACAAGCCCTCATTAAATAATGGATTTACTATGTTGTGTACTCTTTAAACTTACTGTGCTCAAGGAACTGGCTGGCTCAGAAGACCATCACATTTTTTATTTCATTGGCAGTGAACAGATTAGTACAGAATGCTCACTTCTGACTTTAAAATTAGACAGACGGATGCTAACTGACATACCGCTTCATCTGTTGCCAGTAAAACTTTGCCAGGAGTAAGGAGATTAAGAGCAGAGAGCAAACCCAATAGTTTCAAAAGTTATATAAGTATTCCTCCATGTAAATTCCAGTAGTAGATGATTGACAAAAAGTACAGCAACAACTAAAATGAAGATAAAAGCGTATCTAAGCAAAAAGTTGCTCCCCATAAAATCACTGATAACACATAATTTTTAGTTAGCAACCACAAACAATAAGGGCTCTCAGTGGTAACTGAACAATATATCTAAAGCCAAATTAAATAATTAAATGACAAAGTTTTCCACCCCATTTGTTACATTAATTCTATGCTATCTAATTTAAAATGCATTAATTGTATATACCATCAAATTAAAAATAGACATTATTAATATCAGTAAAATTTAGTCAGACTTGTAGAAGCGCGTCAGCTTTATTATAAAAATTCTATTTAAAAAAATACAGACCAAAAAATGATAAAAAGTCCCAAAATATTAAAAAATCTGCAATGTTTTAATTTGATGTGCTGTATAGGTAAAATGCCATTTTTAATAAAAAGAATGCAAATTAAATTACTTCAGGAGGTCTGCTGAAATCCAGATAAAGTACTCTGATACTCTAAAATTCAGGTTAAAGATTAAAAATTATGAGAGTGCAGGAAAAAAATTAAGCCAGTAATGTATGATTTATTGAGCTCAAGATTTACATTAGTGAAATAAGGGCTTAGGCCCTAAAAAACAAACAAACAAACAAACATTCTATTATTTAGATGCAGAAATACATGCTGTTCATATAAACCAAAACTTCAGTAACTTTCATCTCTTTAGAAAGCACAGAAACTTGAAAGCTATGGTGTTGTGTGAATAAAAGCAAACAAAAATAAGTATTTTGTGAACAAAAAAACAAACAAAAAAACAGACCAAAGACAATCAGGTTAATGAATGATACCAATATTTCAGAAAAGTCAGGTTTTCTTCCTACTCAAAGCCCAGAAAATACATATTCTGAATTAGTTTGCAATACCACACAATTTAAACATAATTATCAAAATGAAGTCCAGAATACATGACTACTCCTTACAGATCAATGAAAAGGTTTTAAAAATGCTTCCACTGCGTATGCAGAATTCAGCATTTTCAGACTTCATAAGCACCTGATACATTCATTTAATGCAGTCTGCTTGCAGAAAAGGAGAAAGTCCATACATTCAAAGAAAAGTTAAACAGTATCTTCTAAATTGAGTTTTATAGAATCATAAAATTTTAAAATCTTTTCAGTTGGAAGAGACCTTTAAGTTCATTGAGTTGAACTGCCAATCTAGCACTGCCAAGTCCATCACTAAACCATGTCCCTGAGTGCCACATCTACACATCTTTCAAATGCCTCCATGGATGGTGACTCCAGCACTTCGCCAGGCAGTCTATTCCAATGCTTGACAACCCTCCTAGTGAAGAAATTCTCCCTAATATCCAATCTAAACCTCCCCTGGCGCAACTTGATCACATTTCCTCTTGTTCTAGCACTAGTTAATTGGGAGAATATACTAACACCCTCCTCATCCCATCCTCCCTTCAGGCAGCTGTAGAGAGTGATAATGTTCCCCATGAGTCTTCTCTTCTTCAGACTGAAAACCCCCAGGTCCCTCAGCCATTCCTCATAAGACTTGTTCTCCAGATCCTTCACCAGCTTTGTTGCCCTTCTCTGGACCCGCTCCAGCATCTCAATGTCTCTCTTGTAGTTAGGGACCAAAAACTGAACACAGGATTTGAGGCGCAGCCTCACCAGTCCCCCCACATACAGGGGGATGATCACTTCCTTATTCCTGGTGGCCACACTACTGCTCATAAAAGCCAGGATGCTGCTGACCTTCTTGGCTGCCTGGGCACAAGATGGCTCATGTTCAGTGGCCATCAATCAGCACCCACTGGTCCTTTTCCGCCAAGCAGCTTTCCATCCATTCTTCCCCATGTCTGGAATGTTGCATGGGGTTGTTGTGATCCAAGTGCAGGACCCAGCACTGAGCCTTGTTGAACCTCATACCACTGGCCACAGCCCATTGATCCAGCCTGTTCAAATGCCTCTGCAGAGCCTTCCCACCCTCAAGCAGAACAATACTCCCACCCTCAAGCAGAACAATACTCCCACCCAACTTGGTGTCACCTGCAAACACACTAAGGGTGCACCTGACCCCTCGTCCAGATCATACACAAAGTTATTAAACAGAACTGGCCTCAATACTGAGCCTTGGGAAACACTACTTGTGACAGGTAACCAACTCCATTCACCACCACTCCAACTCAATTCACCACCTCACCCTTGGGCCTGGCCGTTCAGTTTTTTTCCCAGGAAAGAGTATACATGTCCAGTCCATGAGCAGCCAGTTTCTCTAGGCGAATGCTATAGGAAACTGTGTCAAAGGCTTTACTAAAGCCTAGGCAGACAGCATCCAACATGCCTAATAATGATAAACTCTCAGACATACATTAGTATTAAGAAGACTACTCAGCAATTTTAGTTGTGATATTAATATCTAATTGTCTTTCCACATATTTTTGGTCTGGTTTTGGTTGGGAAAACTATTTGATTTCTGCAGATGGTAATGTTTTTTGGTTTGTTTTTTTTTTGGGGGGTAGGATATATCAGGCCAATGCAACAGGCAGAAAAAAGTCACTTAAGAACAAGCATCCTGAAGCAAGAACTTGTCAACTTGTAGTCAAATAAAGATATTTAAATCTAAAATGAATAAAGTAGAATACAACTTATCAAAAAATATACTGCAGGGAAAATTCTCTAGTAGCAAGGACTGAAAGAATAGCCAATGTATTTGTCTGCCGTTCCTATCATTCTAAAGAATAAAAGATCATATCGGCAAGTTAAAGATCCCCGCACCATCAGAAAACTCATCAATATATTTTAAATGGTCAAAAGGCAAATTTGTGTTAACTCAGCAGAAGCACTGTTTAGTTAATTCAGTTCTATATTGCAAAAAGTCTCTGTACAGAACAAACACCTTAGACCTGGCATGATTACTAAGGCAGTCTGGTTTTCTGCACTATTCCAAGACCACTCATTTTGCAGCCATTCTATATCGATTGTCATAGATCATTTCTCATCCTTAAGTAGATTCATTTTCATTCCTGGTACATTAGGTACTGTTTCAACCTTAATCTGAATTGCTTTTTAATAAGATAAATAATCATAAGAAGTAATTATCCAACATTTAAACTGATTTGTAGCTGTAGCTGTGAGGCTGCAAGATTACCAGGAATATTGCGTACATATTTCTGTTCCTTCTATCTGAGAGAACAAATGGATTTAAATTCTATAAACTTGGACTAAGAGACAGGAAATTGCAAATTTTCTCAGTTTTAATTTTAAATACCTCACTTATCCTCAAGAAAATGATTCAGTATTTCTTGTTCAGTGCTCTCATCTATTGGTATCTATTTACACTGTGTTAATATCTGAAGACTCTGATCAAAGTATGAAAAAGCTGACTGAATCCCTAGAGCCAGTTACCCTGCCTCAATACAGCACCAATTACACCTACTTAATTTTTAACAAGCACTTGTCTAATCTGTTGTTAATCTTTGCTTTAGTAGTAGATGCTTTGCAACTGCCTCATGTGATTTACTCAATCTGCAATTAGAAACTTTTCCTTTTTGTACTATCTACATCCTAATCCCTGCAACCTGAGGTGCAACGTCTCATCTCATCCACTTTGCATATAGAGAAATGCTGTTTACTTCTCTCTGCCATAGTTTTTTATGTTTTGGAATGTTATGTCCCACATGAGTTCTATCTTTTTCAAGGTAAACAGCCTTAGGTAGGTTAATCTATTTTCACAGATAAATTCACTAGGACTTTGACCACTTTCATTGCTTTTCCCTAGACAATCCGATAACTGTGCATGTTTCTTAATCTGTCACACATGAAACATAAGGATTTTCTTAAAATGAGACTTACTATTGCAGAGTTTTGCAGAAAGATTGTTTCAAACGTTTTTCTATATGCCTGCACTGTCCTAAACCTTCTGATTGCACATACCAGGATAGTGTCGTTTGAACAGTAACATGACATTTATGTTTCATTTTCACCTTGTTATCTTTTGAGCCATTTCTAGGCAGCCCCTACAAAGGCAGTCGCTCTCGAATCTATGAATTCATGTTCTTATGCAAAATAATATTTTGAGTTGATACATGTTGGCACAGCTACAGGTTGGGCAGAGAAGAGAGTCAGAGCAGCCCTGCAGAGAAGGACTTGGGGGTGCTCGTCGATGAGAAACTTAACATGAGATGGCAGTGTGCACTTGCAGCCCAGAAAGCCAACCGTATCCTGGGCTGCATCAAAAGGACCAAGACCAGCAGGTTGAAGGAGGTGATCCTGCCCCTCTTCTCTGCTCTCGTGAGACCTCACTTGGAGGACTGTGTGCAGTTCTGTTGTCCTCAACATAAAAAGGACATGGAACTGTTGGAACAAGTCCAGAGGAGGCAACGAGGATGATCAGGGACTGGAGCACCTCCTGTATGAAGGCAGGCTGAGAAAGTTGGGGCTGTTCAGTCTGGAGAAGAGAAGGCTGCGTGGGGACCTCATGGCAGCCTTCCAGTATCTGAAGGGGCCTTATAAGGATGCTGGGGATAGACTCTTCATTAGGGACTGTAGTAACAGGACAAGGGGTAACGGGTTCAAACTTAAACAGGGGAAGTTTAGATTGGATATAAGGAAGAAGTTCTTTACTCTGAGGGTGGTGAAACACTGGAATGTGTTGCCCAGGGAAGCTGTGAATGCTCCATCCTTGGAGTGTACAAGGCCAGGTTGGGCAGAGCCTTGAGTGGCATGGTTTAGTGCGAGGTGTTCCAATGGCATGGAACTAGATGCATGGAACTAGATGATCTTAAGGTCCTTTCCAACCCTAACTGTTCTATAATTCTATGTTGATTTGTATCTTTTTCTCCCCTGGGTGGTTTCTCCAGTTTGTCAGGGTAATTTCAAATTCTGCATCTTCCAATATGCTGCATTCCAATGCGGTAAATGTGATCTACAGTTTAACATGGAGCACTCTGTTCAATCATTAAATCCTTAACAAAAACAGCAACTAGAAGCAGGCCTTGAATAACCATTTTGAGGTTCAACAAAATAGACTTAGTGCACTCTTCATATCTTATTATTATTACTGGCAGCTATTCTTTTAGTGCAGCTTTCTATCTAATTTTGCATTCACTACCGAGTCCTCTGCAGATCTTTTTTAGATTCCTTTGAGAAAGCCCAAACCTAAGCAGAAAATCAGAATCTGAACAGTCCCTCTTTATCCATGGAAACACCTAACCATGCTGTATAATGATGATAAAATCTACAGCTAGATATGTACGACAAAACTTGTGCTTCATTGATCTTGCTGGCAGACATACATCTCCTTGTTACCTATCAGGGGCTTAAAATGTGATTATTTATTCCAGAATGTTTTCTTGTGATAAAAAATTATTTTTTCTAGTTCACTTCTCCATACAACACTGCCTTTATCCCAAAGATTTTAAAAACTAAGTAAAATAAGTCTAGGAGTTCCTTTATTTTAAATATATTGACAAACAAAAATATCATTTAACCTTCAATTTATTGGGCTACATGAAAATTGAGGCTATTCAAGGATCCAAATTATGACAGGATTAGGCAGAAGATTCTTTTTCAGACTGAAATCTCATTAAAGGATATGAAAGTAAAGATTAGTGATCAATTCTCAGTGTGGAAAAGAGTCAGCAGTGGCATCCCCAAGAGCTGAAAATGCCCAGAAGGTTCAAACAGCAATTAGAAAAATTCATGGACCACATCTCCAGGAACAGATATTAAAATGTGTCTTTTCACATGTATGCTTTAATACCTCTAAAACAATGACTATGGATGCTGGAGCAGAGAAAAAGATTACAGAAGAGATACTGTATAAAGCCACGAAGGCCATGAAATGGCATTATATATCTCTTTCAAAATATAAGATAGAACTTATGAAATATGACCAGCAGGAGCCAGGTCAAAAAGCAAATAAAGGATAGAGCTTTTTTCTAGGCAGTGTGACTATGTTTGCTGGATGTCATTGATCCTAGTTTATATAGACAAAGGGAAGACAAGAGTAGAGCAGGGAATTGAGATCTGCAGATTGTTGCTAAGCATATAAGAATATTCCGAGATAAATGTGATTTCTGAGCTGAAAAGGATTGACGGTTAAAAGATTTTAAGGAAAAATACCCATCTGTCCTGTTCAAACCCTACTACAGGAATGCACTTTGGTCAGTGTTAGGGACAATGTATAGAGAAATATTTTCCACGAATAACTATTCTTGGTCTTTTGCTCCCTCCACAGTAACATCCTGAGCCACTGCTGTAAGTGAAACTAATGTTGTTTCCCTGCTTTCTGAATTTCTAGCAAGGCTTCAGACTTGCCTGAAAGACAGTTGGTATCTGTGCAAGCTAGACAAAGTGGGAGGTAATAAAGATTGACAGAGGGAATTGCCTAAGGTTTTGGTTAAGTCTGCAAAAGCTGTCTCAATTAAGGAAGCTTGTTAGCTTCTTAACAGAAAGGTTCACTACTGGAGGCCCTAAGTAGATCAAACACTGTTAGTGTTTTTTCAGACTGTACCATGGAAAGAAGCATTTTCATCTGATGTTGACCTTTGGATTATGGTCTACCATACTAGAGAAAAATCCTTGCACAGGAATACTCTGGTTTATTGAGGAGTGTTCAGAAACCATAATATTAGCACAGGAGACATAAAAATGAAACAGTCTCTTGATCCTTTTTCATTCCAAAAATAAATCTGGCTGGATATTGAACTTCATCTCAATACCTAGTTTTGTACAAAATCATATAGCACTTCCTTCCATTAGACTCTGGGTCAGTTCCACTTCAGCTACGTGTGAGGTTAATGATGAGAGAGATGTGTATCTCAATGGGGAGCTGGCTTCGAGTTCTGAAGAGTTTATAGTTTCTAAAAGTACCTCCCAGAACAAGCTAGGTTAAGTAACATCCTTTTAAGAACTAGAAATTGTCTCCTCTTGAGTTCAAAGGTTTAGATGTTCCATTGGGATTGGTGAGAGCTAGTCCAAGTCTGTTTTCCCAAGTGTTATTCTAGGAAGCGTAGTAGGTTCCTTTCACGCTTTTACCACTCCAGTGGTACCAACTCTGGTTCTATTGTTACATGTCTGGTAAAAGAAGACAACTCTTGTTAACAAAGAATGGAAGTTTAACAAAATATTTTCTTTTACTGACAATCATTCTGGGTGAAAAAGTCCTGACCTGTGGAATTAGATGCTGATATGAAATATACTTCCTAACACCATCATGTATCATGAATGGTGGAGTCTCCAAATTTTGGCCTGTACAGTAGAATTTAGCTTAATAAGCTGCACTATACTGTATGTGAGGATGTAGTTAATCAAGGTTCTGTTCAGGCACATGCTGAGTTGAAAATTATTCCCAGATGTAGTTTTATGTGCACAGGAAAACATCTCTGGCCATGCAGTACTCTGAGGAGATAGAAGTAGAACCCCTCTGTCAGAACAGCATTTGCTTCAAGTATTCTTCCCATCCCACCTCCATCTTCCCAGCCTCAGAGGCAGAAACACGCAAGCCACGTGCTTCTTTCAGCATCTTATTTTTGGGATAAGAAAAGTTACTGATGAGAAATCTTAACCAGTTCTGTCCCAATATAATTCCTAACAGAAAAAGTCAATGAGATAATTTATTCTATTTAACAGAATTAGAGGGGTCTTTAAAAAAAAAAAAAAAAAAATCAAAGTTTTTCCAGTATGCACTCTGGTATTTATCTTATTTTATGCAAACATATAGTGAATCCTTTCATACTTCTCATTAACTGAAATATTTTCAGCATGACTGTGTCTTCTGCTGTTCATATCCAAGTCTACCACATACTTCAAGTACGAACAGAAAGAACGCACTTCAGGCTTTTACTGAAACTAAATATTTGCAAAAAAGCTGGAAAGTTTTTAAAAGTTCCATGATCCTACTGAAATAATAGCAAGTGTCACAATCAGTCAGTATTTCAAACAAAACCAGAAAATACTAATTTACAAGTAAGTTCATTGAACATATCCTGGCCCTAAACCCATAGAATTTGCATTTACCATTCTCATTCCTTGTTTTAGTTGTCTGGCCCTTAGAACACTGTCCTGGGTTCAGCAGTAGCAGTCATTTTTCTCCTTCTTAGTAGCTGGTGCAGTGCTGTGTTTTTTACTTTCAGCCTGGGAACAGCACTGATAACACCAATGTTTTTAGTTGCTGCTCAGTAATGTTTACTCTGACCAAGGAC
>JANHGB010027893.1:0-16918 GCA_026283785.1 Coracopsis vasa | reverse complement strand
TTTTTTTTTTTTTTTTTTTGCAGAGCATCTGACACAGTAAGATTTGAATTCATAACCAGCTCTTGTGTGCTAGCATGGAACATTTCTGACATGAGCACTATTTAAGAACAAATCAGACTTTTAAAACTGCATGTTTCTCTTGTGCTAGGCTTCTGTGTATAGGTGAGCTCCATCCTTTGAGATCTCATTAAGGGGCAGGGTTTTAAGCTGTGCAGATGTGGCAAAGGCAATGATTTAGGGAATTCTCATGCCCTATATCTCACCATACCCACCCACTTGGTTTTAACAGTGCCACAGTTTCTGCAGGCCCATACTAAGAACCAGAATAGGGAATTGATCTGGCTTTATGATGAAGAAAATGGCAAAAGAATGAAACTATATTCACAGCTGGCCCACTAAGCCGAGTCTCAGACCCTTGTACAACTAAGGGGAGTCATTGCAGCAAGTGAATAGATACCAACAGTAGTACTGGGTTTAATGTGGGAACCGGTATGGCTGCTAAGCACTTGAAATGCAGAAACACAGTCTGGAAGTGATGCTCTGAAATCTTGTCTTCTTTCCAGTTTCTCTTTCACCCTGCTAAATTAATAAAACCTCCTACACACTTATTAAGATCCAGCCATCTCTGCTCTTAGAGGAGATGTTTGGTAGGAGAGAGGAGAAGTGCTGAACTGATGCTCATTACCTGAATTGGCAGTGGTGCAAATCTGGGTCAACAGGGACTGGTCAGGTCAGGCCAGGGCAGGAGTGTTGCAAGACTGTTTCAGTGCTATGTTTTGCTGCTCTGCTTCACAACCACTGATCTACTTGGTTTTTCTTTCATCTCACGCAGAGCACAGAGTGCAAGGGGACAGTTGCTCTGATTCCTGTGATGAGCTGAAGTTGATGACTCCTAGTTTGCTCATCTGTGCAGCAAAGAAATCAGTCAGTTGAGGTAACATGCTGACATGCATTTTGCCCCAAAGTCTCTCCAACTAGAGCTGTGAGAATGGCTTTTGTTCTGCCACAGTGAAGAGGAGAATTCTCATGTATATTTTAAACAGCATGCTGAAAGCAAGGACGGATCTTCCTTGTTAAAGCAGAGAAATTATATTGAACTCAGTGAAAATTACATTTGAAATCTCTCAGAGTGATAACAGGATCAGGTCTTGCAAACTCTCTGTTATGCTTATAATTTCCATTAGCAAATTATTTTTCATTTGCTGCTGTCTAAATGAGCAATGAGAATTCAGCCATCATTACAAATAAGTGTATTAACACTGGTAGCATTGTCCTTTCCTGTCTACTGCTTCTCTTTTGTCCCAAGTTGATTTGGACACAAGTGACAACAGTTGCTTCTGGAGTGATTGCAGCCAGGTTAAGTGGTTGTGGTAGAGAAAGGAAACTGCAGGAGAACCTGAGCCAGCAGAGAAGCAGGGAAACACTGCCATGAATCAGTCCAGGAGAGGACTGTGCACATCTGCAAATCTAGTGGGAAAAAGGATGTGATTTTATGGTGTCACTTTAATGCGAGATACTGTAAATTCACCTATAATCCAAAGTGGACTAAAAATTTCAGCAGACTGTTAATGGAGGAAGTGTCCACTTACTTCATGCTCTTACCTCACAAACAACTATAGAACATCAGATGGCTGCTAGGTATGGATAAAATTGGCAGGTACTCTTGTGTTGTCACTGTCTGCCTCATCGTCATAGGTACAGTTCCATCCCATCCTTAATTCTGGTAACCAAGGAGGAACAAATTCTTGCATCTGCAAGGATTTGCACATACAAAATTGTATTTTAAATTTAAATTTCAACTTTTCACCTCCTGCTTTCACTGGAGAGTGCATAGTTGCTGACTATGTTCCCTTCTAGAGTGGGGGACCCTCAAGTAGACAGATAAATAACTTTGAAACTCCTTTACTCTGGCAGGCTCACACAGATCTGCTTGAGGAGGCCACACTGCAGTGGAATGTCCCAGCACAGCACAGTTGCTTCTGGATAGGCTGATAAGAAAAGGCAAAGTGATGTAATTAGAGAAACCTCCCAGCAAGAAAATGGTGTTTAAATAACCTCATATGTCTTCATTTTAGAGGCCTATGTGGGGAGAACTGGTGACAGCAACCCAAATTTTACAATGAATTGTGCTGGTGTTATGGAGATGGGCAGTCAACTGACTGACTCACCAACCTTTTGTCTTTAATACACAGTCATCAGTGTTACCTCTCCAACATGCTGTGAGGCACAGTTTCTATTACAGCTTTGCTTCTGGAAGTTGAGTAAATATCTTAAAACTAAAATGTCACAGTCCATTAACAATAACTAAGCAGAACTGAGAAAGGAAGAACAGAATAGCTCAAGGAGTCAGGAGCTAAATTACCTGTGGAGAGTATGACCACAGTCATGAGCCACTGAGTATTACAGCCAAAATGCTGGTCAGACAACCATCTACACATCTCCATAATACCTCCGTACTATGGATTTGCCCATCTCTGCACCCTGTTATACACAATGCAGTGGGTATCAATGACTCAGTCACTTTTGCTTGTAATATACTTGGGCTAGCCTGGCTGAAGGCATGATTTATTGTAGTTTTATCCATAACTTTTTGCAAACTGTTCTTCTGTCTTTATTTTCTCTTCCATGAGCAGCTGTTAGTGTCTTTCTTGTGCATACTTCAAGTCTTCATTTCCTTCTCCTCTATCAGCATTTTGTTTATGTGCCCTGATTGGAGTAATCAAAGGAACTGGGGATACAGACAGTTCATTCAGTTTGATTTTCTGCATAAAGGTAGGCTCTTTCTTTGAACCTTGGAGAAACGTTATACGCACTTCCTCAGATCTCCCTTTTCCCACAAAATGAAGAAACCAGTTTTGCCCAGCTCAGGATGCTGTTTAAAGTCAATTGTAGCTGTGTATACACCAGTGGGAAATGCAAATATCTGCAGTGAATAGCTGTCACACTGGGCTCACAGCCACTGTCTAGTTTCATCCACCTGCTTCGCCTACTTCAGTTCAGAGCTCTGTAGATGAGGAACACCTTTTATTTCCTGCATACATAGGGTCTAGCTGCCATGCATTAATCTAATGCAAACCATAAAAACACAGTACAATTTATAGCTAAGTTTCTGAGGTATATAAGCCCATTCCAATGGATTTCCTGATACTGAAGCTAGTGTTTTAGCAGAGCTTTTGTTATAGCTGTGTAAAAGTGTCTCTACATTATGACAAAGACAGTTCTAAGCCTGAGACAGTTTCCCTGCCACACCCTTCTTTCAGAGTACAACTGCTTGAAAAGCACATGGTAGAAGGAAGGAATGTGTTGGTGATATCTGGTTACAAAGCGTAATGTCCACATTTAGGACATGCTATTATGCACATCTAGTTTCATAATAGAGAGAGGCAAGCAAGCCTATCATATTTCATCAAACATCCATGCGTACAGTTATTTAAGTCACAAGTGGGCCAAGATGAAACCATGAGCACCTTCCAAGGTCTTTGTAAGTGGTAGCATTCAGCCCTGGCAAATAGATTGGCAAGCAGTCCTGTGGACAACTTACAGGTGAAAGAAGGCAATTTCTCAGCTCTGGGATGCCTTCTGGGATATATCAGCTAGCTATTGCTCTGTAGTTACTTCTTATGCACTTTTAGGACTCCTGTTCCACCTTGGATTTCCTCTAAGCTGCGCATAGTGAAACAACGCAGGAGAATGAATGAATTCTGTGGGAAGGTCCCATGGGTTCCAAAATTTATGAAATTCATGCTGGTGTGTGGGCTGGGATGCCGATCTGGATCAGGATTGAAATCTTGGCATTTAGCTACCTCTCTAGGAGCTAGCAGCTAGGACTGACAGATTAAATTATTTGCTATTTCTCAGGCAACAGCTCACAGTCTCCAGTGTGCATTCTCCTGTACAAAAGAGTTTTGTGACGTTCTGTATCCATTTATTCTTGTTTATTTCCTGTCATCTAGCCTGTGCAGGACACAGACAGCAAAGTGGGTTTGTTTCTCATGGCTTTCTCTTACTCTGACCATATATGCCAAAACAATATCTACTTCACAGGTACCTCCACCCCTCCTCATCTGCAACATAAACACCTACCTGGGCTTCTCACTCCAGAGCAGAGCACAATGGGGGAAAAGGGCACACAGAGGTATTGCTAAACACCTTGCTTTTCTCCACACCTGTGACCCGAATACTGGCTAAAGCAACAGAGAAACAGGCTATGAGAGGGACAAAATCGCACTGGAGCAGAGGTATGTACAACCATATACAGGCGAAGCACATGAACAAGGTATCAGGCTTGGTGTCTTGCATGAATGGGATAGGAAATTTCCTTCTTAGGTTGCAGCTAGCCTTACTGTGTTTCACTGACAGACAAGGATATTCCTTCCCCTTCAAACCACATCATATGACTTGAGCTGCTGCTGAAGAAGGACAGACATGGGCCAACCCACTGCAGACCTGCATGGGGTCTGTGTCAGGCAGTGGAAGGCTTTCCTGTGCTAATGCCCCACATCGTCAGCAAGGGATTTGATCTAACAAGGGATTCTTTATGTTCTGTGTCAGGAAGTAATGCAGAAAAATACAATTAAAATAAATACGTCTCTTAGATACGTTGTGCAGGCCAACCTGGAGAGGACAACGCTGTAATCTTTTTGGTATTATTGTAACATATTGCCCATAAAGAATAACAAATATCAACTTCAAATTAACTGTGATACACCCACTGAAAGCTAAGTGGAGTGAATGAGGAGAGACCAGAGATAACAGAGGCCTCTCCACAGATATTATTCTGAAAATTAAAGTGAGTGGATGGAAGATATACATCACAAAAATAATCTATTATGTTCAGTGTACCAGAGCAGAACTTTCACCCTTTTAAACTCTCATTAAAATGTAGCCATTTTTGTTTGAAAGGATTAACATGTTAGCTCTAAAGACAGTAAAGAGAGAAGAAAAATGTAATTCATGGTGTGCTTAGAATTAGATATTGTTAATTGAAAATAATCCTAGGCACTTACACAGTGCTTTTCAGCTCAAAATCTTGAAACTAATTTGGTTTGAGGTTTTTTGTTGATTTTGGTTTTGGTGGTTTGTTTGGTTTTTTTTTTGTCGATGAAATTCATCATGTAAAGGGGTTGCTGAAAGACTTGTGTGCAGCAAAAATCTCACCAAAAAATACTGTGGCAGCTCTTGTGCACTAAGGCAAACATCACCTTTGGGCAGAAGGCTTTCGAACATGTGGGCACTCAGTGTCACACAGAAACAAAATATGTGTCTGTAAAAATAGCAGGAAATTATTTATGATGGTTTGGCTGCAGCTGAATGGATATTTGTACAGCTAGCTAAAACAAGCCCCCTAGAAACTCTGGAAAAAAACACACTGGTGCAGTCTGACTTCCATCTCTCTGAATATGGGAAAGTAGTAATAGTGAAATGAGGACTTTGTAGCCATGTGCAAACTCCTAATCAAAATTTACATAGAGAAGAAATTACTAGTGGTGGTTGTTGGCTACAGTGGACTTTCTGACGCTCTGAATCCTCCAGTTTAGCAAGGTGGGACAGAGCATCATAAAGTCCACTGTGGTCAACAGCCACAGCAAGGTTCCACAAAGGACTTTCATAAGAGCTTAGAGATAGGCAGCCTGTTAAGGAACTTGATGAATTAGGGTCAGCAGCACTCAACTCACCTGTGCTGCAAACAGTGTTTCTGTTTGGCATCTGGGGAAACAGCCACACACAGTGTAGTGGCTTGCCTAAGGTCACAAAACAATTTAGTTGAGTAAAATGAAAAAGCCTTGAGTCATGTTCCTTTCTCAACCCTCCCAGTGTCACATGAAGAAGGAGCACCATTCATGAGTTATGGTAATTTCTTAAAGCATCAAACAAAAGCCATTGAAATTAATAAAAGCAGAAACAGCTAGTTCAGAGAGTGTTCTGTTTCCTTTGGTCTCTGGAGTATTACAATGACATTTTGTAGTGGTGCTGAGAGGATTTAGTTTACTTGCTTGTACAGTACTGGCATTGATGTGTTGGAATGAAGATTTAGCTTTGTAAGCCATTTGTTTCTGAACTCATTGTGACCTACTTTAAGTTTGCTGCTAAGTGGATGGGTTTTAGAGTGGCTGGGACAGTGATGTAATGAAAGTCACACTTTGGTACATGGAGGAAAAATAAATCATTTGTATCGGTGCTGGGCCAGAAAATTTTGCAATGCGCCACTGAATGAAATAAATCACGCTGTAATAAAGATGAAGAGGGCACCATGCACTGAGAGGAAGGATCTGTTTGAAGTGAAGAGAGCAGGATGACATTTTTCGTGTGGCTAATTGATGCAGTAATTCCAGCAGGAAGTCTTGTTACTCACCTCCAAACCTCCTCTGGGAAGCAGAGGTGATAACATTTCTGATAAGCCATTTTCTGCAGGTTTCCATTCTTTGCTCAGGCAAGCGATGGCTTCTCACAGCCCTCCTAGCCCCTAATGACATTCTTGTACCATCAGCTAGGGTGTGCCATCTACAGCTTCTGGAAACAGGAATAGCTTCCTTTCACACTGTGTCTGCGATGCAGATGAGATACAGAAAGATACCGATACAAGAATCAGTGAAGACATATAAATCCAGAGAGCTATATTCTGTACCCAGCTTTGACTCCGACTTCTCCAAGGAAGAGCTAGCTATAAGCTGCATGTAAAAGGCCAGTGATATTAAAACATTTGGCTCTGAAGAGACCTGGTAATGAGAAATGTTGCACATTAGAAGCTATTAATGTTGTCATTTAACTGTGGGCAGTTTGCTGTCAGCCCCAAAGAGTGGTGGAGGAGAAGGGTGGAGTGGAGGAGGCTGGAGGAAAAACCATTAGGATGGGCAGAGAGGGCACTACCTGGAGTGGGCTTATGATAGGGCCATGGACAAATCTTTCATACCAGAAATACAGGAAAGTCAGTGAAAAAGCTCTTACTGTTTTCATCAAGGTCAGGATTTTGCAAAAGCCTGACCCTCATCTTTGTGTAGTCCAAAGTATAGGTCACAGCCTCACAAGGCGAGCATCAACAAAGCATAGCACAGGAGTAATTTTTGCCTTTAAGCTCTCTGATTTATCACCATGGCATTTATGATATTCTTTCATATGTGTGGCCTCTATCCAAGTCTTTGCAGTGAGTTCCCTGCAGAGGTAGTTAGTGTTTCTGCTGGGGCAGCAAATGTGGTGACAAGGAGCATAGAAACATTCAGGTTTCACAGGAGCTCAGCACATTCTAGAAACATTGCCTTTGCTTCCTGGACAAGATATAGGTAGACACAGAGCTGAGTTGGTCCTCAGATAGTTTTCCAAGCACATAATGGGGAAAACACTAACGGTGTTTCAATTAGCGCTTTGCAGCTCTTTAGGCATGCCATGGTTCTCAGACCCCTGAGTTCACTGCCTCCATGTGTTAATGAAGTGGAACCTACTTCTGTGTGCAATGCCTCCACAAAGTACACATTCCCTGCCAACCCAGAGTGAAGAAACAGCAAAATCACTGAAACTGTTTGGTGTTTTGACTCCCTGTTATAAAAATCACAGACAGGGAGCACAAACATTTGCCCTCACTGTCTCCTGAAATGAAGTAGATTTCCCACAGAAATGAAAGGAAATTTTGTCTGAATAAATCTCCAGAATTTACTGGCTTTACTTTGCTTAAGTAACCAAGGAGAATTTAAACTGACCATATTTTTTTTCCTGTGGAAAAATCCCATGAACTGTAATAGAGGAGACCCTGAAAGGCTTTTATCTTAATTACTGAAGAAAATTACAGAGAATTAGATCCTTTTTAATGGTTTTCTGAATCATCCTGTGGGATTTGATAGCAGGAATATAATTCGCTATTGAATTGTATAGACTAGTGAAAAAACAATGCCTATAGAAAAGTTTTCACTATCTATTAATGTCTATAGGGCTTCCCTATAAAAGGTTGCTAAAAGCCTTTTATTTACAAACACTTCCGGGGGGTTCTATTATGCTATACATCTGTTTATAATGCACACTCATTAGAGTAAGAAAAGCAAAACTAGACGGCAGAGACCAGTGATCTGGTTTCTGGGAGAAAGGACAGAGTGAGATCACAGGAGACCAGACTTACAACCCCATGAAAATGCATTTCATAGCCAACAAAGGCAGAAAAAAGCGAAGGTTTTGATCCTCCATGAAGTTACTTCTGACAGACCCTTGTTCCCATCTAAATTCCACAGCTTTAGGGAGGTGCAAAGAGCTTTACTTTGGATTACAGCTTCATAGACTAGCACTGTAAATTGATAAAGGAGTTTGATCATTCCCTGGAAGCTTGCATGTAAGAAACCATGATTGCATTTGTAATGCAGCAATAACAGGTCAATTCCTTGTTTGCTTCCTTTAGCTAAGCAGCCTGCTCTTTCAACTACAATTACATATCCCTCCTGAGCAGACTGTGCTGTACACAGCCTATTTCTTTCTCCCCAAGTACCTGTCACACTAACAGAATAGGACTCCCCAAACCCTGCTCTGCACCCTCACTCCCACCTCACAGACAACAGCAACAGTAAGGAGAGCTGGGTCTTAGTCGTGCAGTCATTTGCTACAGATCCAGTATCACAGTTAATATGCTTAAGCTTCTGAGGAATTCCTGCATACAGAGCATGTTGGGGTGCTGTCATGCACTTCATATATTTAAGGGTGATATTAAGGTCCTCTTCCAAACTCCCTGGTCAACAGACCTTAAGTAATGGCTATGCAATATCTGCTTTGGTACTTTTCAATTTCTGATGGCCATTTCTGTTCCTTTTTTTGCTTACACTAACTGGTTTTGCCCTGTTGTTATAGAACCTTGAAGGAAAAGACCTTCCTGACTGTAGTTGTATGCTTTTCAACAGATTTGTTATTCCACCACCTGATGTGGGACATGCTGAACAGTGCCTGACACTAGCACTCTCTGACAGAGTTCCCCTGAGTTTAAGCAATACAGCTAAGGCTGCCAGATGCAAGTGTTTGCAAAGCTGAGAACAAGAGAAGTCATAGCAAATGTCTAGGCATCTATCCTCATTCACCTCCTGCAAATTCACAGCAGGGAGGATGGAGGAAAGATGACAGCAATAGCGTCAGGATTAGCTTGTGTCTGCAAAAGAGCTGAGGAGGGAAGAGGAAACACAGTGACTTTATGCGACTTTCTTCTCAGGTGACAACATGCCAAGCTTTCAGAACAGGAGCCACAGAGGGATTGTAGCACCAAAGGATATTGTGGCTTTTTTTGAGAAAAATTAAATTAGGAGAATATTACAAAGGTCCTTCTGTGGCAGGTATCCCAACATTGCATACTCATGCATTGAAAGTTCACATGACAAAAGGTGTTCGATAATCTCAGACTAAAGGATGTTTTTAATTTCCAAGGGACCCATTTCTATTTCAGGTATTTATATGCCAGCTGCTAGCAGAAAACACTCAACAGTCATTCCAGCAAGCAGAAACGAGCATGCCTAATATGAAGACAGAAAATAAATTATTTTAGTTAATAAATTTATAAGTTGAACCAAAGCTAGAAAAACTCACGCAGTTCTGGCCAAATCATGGCTCACTAATGTATTTCTTTTGTGAAAAGCACAATTCCCTTGATTTTCCACAACTTTCCTCTTATCCCCCATCCCCCTTTCTTTTTTCTTCATTATTTTTTGCTTGCAATTGTCTGTCTTGGCAGGCAGACAAGTCCTGTGTTCAGGACACAAACTCCTACTCCATATTATAGACCACTAAAATGTTTTATCTGACACATTTGCAGTCTGTCACAAGCACTACAGGAGATTTCTTTAGTACAGATTGTTGCCACCTTTTGTTTATCCATCTCAGGTCTTCCCTTCCTCAGACATGAACCTACCTACCAGCCAGAGCTGTGCCACATGCTGCCTCCCAGCAAAGCAAAAAACAACTCTTAAAAAATCTGTCTGCAGTGGTCAGATGCAGAAAGGGTTTTTAGTGGAGTAGGGCAGTTAAATACAGCACAGAGCTCAGGCCTCCTGGATTTCACTGTATGTTAATGTATGTTTATAAAAAGCCGCTCAGAAAGCTTTTAGATCTTCATGCTAATGAAACAGAAATTGATGCAGAAGTCAGTGGTTTGATGATCAGTTACAGATTAGGATATTCTAACAGGAAGCATAATATGGGGAAAGGCAGAGGAAAGGGACTACTGGCTTTCAACATATGACCAAGGGACCGTGTTTCTCTTTGTGTGGATGATGCCAGAGGAAACTGTAGGTATTTCTTGCAAAACTCCTTTTTCCCACAGCTTTATGACAACTTGGAAGAGGCATGTTCTGCATAGGAAAGAATCTGGGATATGGAGCCTTTCTTATTTTCGAACTTCGAAAAATACCAATTTTTCACAGCTACAATAACTACCCAATGGTCTGGAGAACTGAGTCACCTGTGAACTCAAGGTGGTATTTTTAACAACAAATGATGCTGGCACTGGTACATTATAAGGCTTCAAAGAAGTAGCAGGTATGTCTAAATCACAAGGACTGTTGCTATTTTAGAGTTTTCGTGAAAAGTGCTGTGTTGAAATCTGCTCAAGAGCTGCAGAATACAATGTGGAGGTTAAACTGCTTCTGGTAGCCACCTTGAGAGCAGAGGGTTGGCACAGGAGAAATGGTGTAATTGGTTCTTCTCACCCTGGATATATACATCACTGCAAGCAAAGACCCACTGGTAACTTTTCTAAGCTCCTGGGTAGAAAGAGAGTTGCTGAGTGAGGTGTCTGAGCATACACTGAAATAAACAGAAGTGCTAATGACCAGTTCTTCATTATGTTTATATCCGGTTTCCAGTACAATTGGGCCCTGATTCTCATTTGTGGCTTTTGATATTACTGTAATACAAGTAATTAGCTACAAATGAACAACAGCAATGAGTGTAGTCAATACATAATGCATGTAAATGTGTAAGGGAGCATGTTTTGCTGTTTGCATTCTCCTTTCTGCCCCACCTGGATTTGTTTATTATATATGGAAACAAACCCAAACACCAAAGCTTTATCCTTTCCCTGTGGGGGGAATTTGCACATTGATCAGGTATTTAATGTTCTGGCCATATCTCTGTACGAGCGTATTATCGCCAGTGCAGCACTGCAATGCTCAGCACTGCTCAGATCTGAATCCAAATTTTACTACTTGAGATAATTCCAATTTAAAAATAAAACTAATGTCAGAAAATTCATATAAGCCCAGGAAATGAGCAGCCGAAATGCTTCCAAACGTTGCTTACAGAGGTCCCAAGCCAACACATTTACAGACTATGAAGTTTATCAGATCAACTTCAAAGGTGTCTGTATGCAATCTACTTACACTTAACAACAATGAGAGAAAGAGATGACCAGTATATTTTCACACACACACACACAAAAAAAAAAAAAAAACACAAAAAAACCAAAAGGCAAAAAGGCACAGAGGCAAGAATAGTAAATGATCTGGATGGGGTCTTTCACTAGTTAGTGCCTGAAACTGGCTGAGAATCAGGAGTCTGCTTCTTAGAACCTTACTTCAAAAGCCCTGGTGGATATACAAGCTAGATATATTTCTAGCTTGGGATATGCACTAAGCATCTGCTATTCTTTTAGAAAATGTTATAAACATCCTGAGTGTGGGTACTTTGAGGCTGGCTACAACAGATGAAATGCCATTGTTTCAAAAGATTTTAATGAGCACAGCTCCACTGCCGTCTGGATGGCTCAGCTCGATGCTGTGTTCTACTGACAGGATGTAGGAGATCACAACTCTTCACAGGGGGAGGCAGGTTTTTTTAATCTAGAGAAAAAGTTTCAGTCTGTCAAGGAGGCAATACACCCCTTTTTAAAACTGTCTGTCTGAAGATTGTGGTGTGTGCTGTGTGCTATTGATCTGTCATAATCCTTTGCAGGTGGAAATTGTGGGGCAGGGCAACAGAGCTTCTCATGGTCTCTGGGAGACATCTGGGACACACTAGGTGTTTAGAGAGGCACACAGTTGAGTATAATCTATGCTGGTTTGGCTGGCAGATTTTGTAGCTGGTACCACTCATATCCTCATGTGGAGACAGCTCCAGGTGGTGAAACTAATGGGATCCATGGACGAGAATGGGACAGGCTTTTCTCTATAAATGGGGGAAGGCAAGGGGGAGCCCTACGCACAGAGCAGGAGCTCAATTCCTTGCCACCTCCAGATCTCCAGAGTCTGGAAATGGTCTGGTGGTGCTGTGTGACTTTATGTTCACTACAGTTTCTTCAAGTCCTGTCACTTTGAAGCACGCAACTTGAATAGAGAGCCAGTGGAGATCATGAGTCCAAACTTCATCTGAAAGACTCTCTTTGCTCTGAGTCTGCACTAAACATGGCCTTTTTCGATCCCAGCCTTGCGGAGCCCGAGGACTGCTACCTGTAGCTGCTGTTTTGTAGATATTTTTGAGGTGCATGAAATAGGGGCAAAGTTTCTGGCACCAGAATGAGGAGAAGTCCTGATGCAGAGAAACACAAGGAGTGCTTTGGTAACATCGTGGAATACTGTGACATTCCAGTTGTTTCCAGGAGTCCCAAAAACTTCATTTCAGAGCCAGACTAGGGACTGTTAGTGGAGGGAAAGACCTGAAGTGTAGTGAAGGAGCTGAAGTACATAAGGATATCACTGGGGCAGCTTAATGAAAGTGAGGTCCTGGTAAACATGAAACTAGGCTTGGTGATACTCTGTGCTCATTCCTCCTGGGAAGATCTGGGAATTAAGGCCACACAGAGAAAGTGTGCAGGGAGAAGAAAAGGGAAAGGAGGAAAATCTTGGCAGGGATTCAGGTATCAGTGGGAAGAGCAGAGCTGGATGCAGAGCCAGCGCGGGAGAGGGAGAAGGGTGGCACAGCAGGGTCCTTGGTCTGCTGCTGATATTCCCTCCATCTGTGTGGCTCACTTCCCTGCTCTGCATTACTCATCTGCACAAACAGCCTGTTCTATAGGCCAGGACCAGGCTTCTGCAACACAAGGCATGAAGGACCCTTGAACAGCTTTGAAGGTACTGCAATAATATGAAGCAGAATTTGCAGCCACCAGATTGGAAAAATTGAGCAGTTCCAGCCAGTAATTTTGTGCCTGGTGAAGCCCCTTGCCACACAAAGCTTTGAGCTACAGCTGCTTCACTGCCAAGTACAGAAAAGGAAGATGTTTCTTGAGTCTACTTTTAGCCTCAGAAAATCTGGGTACAATTTCTATGAAATGAGGGATGAAACTAGCTCACTCTGCGTCATACTCTAATTACCAGCTGCAGTGAAATATCCTAAGATGATGTATCTGAGGCTCCATCTTATTTCTGGATCTTGTTCCAATTTTTAATTAATTCCCCCTACCAGTCTGCAGCATCTAAATGAGATGCACTGAGCGTCAGGCCCTGGATTGCCTGGTCTTCCTCCCTTGGTATCCAGGGCCAGTTGCTCCTCATAAATACTGCAGAACTGTTTTGCCAGTCCTAGGATGGTGGTGTTAATACTTGCTTGCAACCCATATTTTTTTGAGACAGCCTATTCAAGTGTGAAAAGCATTCTGAGGTCTTAGGTCATGCTACAGAAGTGAGAACAGTTATTTCTTCTCTTTCACTTCATTTCTCTGTGGTCTGTTCTATTTCTAAATGCTGGAAGTGGTGCTGGGCAGAAAAGATGATATCTGTTCTGCAGGACAAAAAGAGGAAGATGCTTTGAAGGAAAGAGAAAACACATGGGAGAAAGGAAGAGGGCACGTGAGAGGGAGGGCACATATTCTAGTGCAGGTGAGAAACAGTTTAGGAGTCAAGGTGCTCAAACCCTACCCCAAATAAGGTGAATGTCCCCATTGGTAAGTTCTGGGCCCAGTATGGCAGAGGCCACAGACTCCTCCTAGTGCCCAGAAAATGTTTACAGGAGGAGCTTTGAGGATGCTGCAATGCTTCCACAGAGTTACACTTCAGAAAGAAAAAAGATTTGGTAGCAAAACTCCTGGCCAACCATACTTTCAATCCCATTCTCATTTATTTGCTCGAGTAATCCCCAGTGCTTGATTGACATAAGACTTGAATTAACTCTGTATTTATTCAGAGATCTTAAATTGCACTGATGTGATGAGGTAAAATTGCAAGCTGCTGCAATTTCAAGGGCAAGTGGATGCAATTTCAAGCATATGACAGGGCGGCAGATCCCACTTGCCACTGAAGGTCCCAAGCCCATTCAAAGATTTTCAGAGAAGATGTTTAAAAGGCTCCTTTTTTTGCAAGTACAACTGCTTTTCATGAAGGAGAATTTCTCTTGGCACTGGTGTGAGGCAGAGGTGCAGTACATGTCCAAGACTCTTGAAGAAAATCGAAACTGTTTGCTTGATGTTGCTCTTGGTGAACAGTGTTGGTTTGAATTCAGAAACTAAATGAAGCACATTCTTTGGTTCTGAGCAATTTCTCAATAATGCATGGTGTCAGGAATAAAACAAACTCCAGATGAGCAAGAAGCTTGGAGCGGTTAACACCCTGATCTAACAGAAACTTTCTGCAAATATGAAGGTAACTATAACTTCAGGCAAAAGTGCCATTAAAAAAAGACAATCAAATTGAAATCTCCATTGCTTCTGGCATTAGCTGTTTCTGAAGCTCTGTATGTTTCCAATAGGTGTTTAGTGACTTCAGGCAAAGCTACCTATGAAGCTGTTACTGGATGGGATTTAAACATTTTAAATGAAGAGGTGGAAAAACAATAATGTAAGTCTGTGATTGATGTAGGTAGAGAATCAGTGTGACCTTTTGGAGACCCACCTAAAGACAGAGTCTGAGACTAAATGCTCATGAAGAAACGACTGGAAGTCCCAGTATTGAAATATGATGCAGCAAATAAGATATGGTTAGGAAAGAAAGCTACCCAGTCCATGATGTCTGTGAACATCAGCTTGAAAAAGATCAGGTGAGAGGGTTGAGGATGTAAAGTGTAGATGGTATAAAAAAGTCCAGCTACTTCACCAAGTGGTGCCAGTGGTGCATACATCATAGCTGCTAGCAGTTAGCGTCATGTGGAAGTGAAACAGATATTCATGCAACTAGAAATGGTTATGGCAGGCACAGAGAGGACTTACCGTTGTTCACAGATGGACAGGACAAAACAGAAGGTCTTGAGGTTTGGGGTTCAGGAGCTAATCTAACTTCTGCGAGAGAGGTGTTAGCACAAGAGGGAGCTGTCCGCCTGTATGAGATTGTCACCCCCGACAAAAACGCACTGCAGAGAAGTAACAGGGCTCTCAAACCCTGACAGAGGCAAGAGGTCCTGAGCGCTCAAACAGACAGCAACTGCAGAAGACTAGCACGGGAGAACATGGGCTGAGACAGCTGGCAGATATAATTCTGCAGGGCAGGCCACCAACACTGCACACTGTTAATTGCTCTTCTGCAAGTCAGATCCTGCATTATGTCAATGTTATCAGTTAATTGTTTTTATTTGTAGGCTTTGCTGGGGGGGAAGATGAAGGAAAGGTGCTTGGTTAAAGTCAAACATAGTACTAGTCAGAGGTTTATGTGACAATGCAGCTGATCACCAAGGCTTAGATGGTGAATGAAGTCCACTCATGTCAGTCAGCTGTGGGCAGTGTCTGAACACAATAGGGCCTGTGCACCCAGCAGAGGGCATGTGCATGCACACACCGGCACTCCTACCTTTACCTTTGGGACATAATTTCTTAGATAATGAGCATATCAGTGCTCTCAAAAGCTGTGTAAGCACTTAGAGGACAAAGCCAGAGGCATCAGCTGTTATCTGTTGAACAGGCTGTGGTTTCTGTTACAGGGTCCAAATTCAGATAAGGTCCTACTGTGGAAGGTGCTGAACTCCCATTTCTCATCAAGATTAGTGGTCCAGAGGAACCAAGCCACATCCCTGAGCTCAGGTCTAAACTCTAGCATCTGTGTTTACTATGTATTGGGGAAGCCAGCCTGTAAGCTCTTCACACTGAGCTTAGTTGTTTCACCTTCCTATTTTTAATCCAAATGCCTCATGCCTAATTTTGGTAGACACATTTTACTGTAGTGTGGGACTGAGCTGAAAGCTTTGTTTCCTCCCAAGAATCTTGTGAGGATAATTCATAACCCAGCAGTTTGTATCAGTGCCATAGCATCTGAAATACACTGTAGAAGGCTAACACAATGTACCTGTACACTCCCTTGGCAGGAAGACACTCAGATCTTTCGGTGGATGCACTTAGGTATATAACGGATTGTGCTATATATGTTCAATGATGGGACAAGGCACAGAAAATCAGGCTAAGGGGAGAAAACCACTCCAGACTGAAAAGTTGGAATGCATTAAAAATACATACAGAAGAAAAGCATGTAGTTTTGATGATGGGGGAATGGATGGAGATAACAGGTCTGGGCTCCTTGCCACAGGCTGCTTAGCCTCAGGCAAGTCTTCTGAGATTCCATCTCCCCTCCTACCCTTTGTCTCTGTAGGTCTCAGGAGCTCTTAGGCAGGGTTGCTCTCAGATGCAGCAGTCAGGATACTTTATCTTGGTCATTGCTTCTAAGACATACGATAAAATTCCTTTGTGTGTGTACGTATATATATGCGTATATATATGTAGAAATCTCAGGTTGTCTTTGGGGGCAAATAAGGAATAAATACAGATTGCCTGGGGAACCTGTGGGAGGAGCAGAGTTCCCAGCCAGTTATTAATTCACTTTCAGGACACGGCTTTTGCTGAAGTTTAAAAATAAATTAAAAAAAAAAAAAAGAAAGAAAAAGAAAAAGAAAAGAAAATAAAAAGAAAAGAAAAGGGTGAATTTTATGCCGAGCCAGAGGTCTGGCTCCAGCCTCAGCGCCCGCCCGCCGTGACGCCGCCAGAGCAGCGAGCCCCCCCTCGTCCCCGGCCGCAGCTGCAGGCGGCCCTGCTCCGCTCCGCTTCGCGCCGCTCCGG
>JANHGB010027892.1:0-17500 GCA_026283785.1 Coracopsis vasa | reverse complement strand
ATTTGCTTTGAACACAACAACCACAAAAACTAATCTCTCTGTTCTTCCTATGTCATTCCTTTCCATATTGGGAAAAAATGAGCAAATTCTGAGACACGTGAAAAGATTTCTACTAATTATTGTTACTAATTATTAAGGTGATGCAAAGGAAAAAATATATGCTTTTCTAATAATCACAAGAGCTCTTAAAGATCTCCACAGTTGTAGCATCAAGCTTTTAGAACTCTTAAGTTCCAGGAATGAGTGCATTCATCTTTACTGAGGAAAGCATACAAAACAATTAAGTAAAAAGTTTCAGATTTCTAGTAAGATAAGAAAAATAAACAAACAAAATCCACAAAAAAACCCCAAAGAAACAAAAAACAAAACAAAACACCCCAAACAAACAAAAAACCCAATCAAAAAAAAACCCAAACCACCAAAACCACAAAAATCAGTCTCAATTATGGTATATTGCTCTTATTACAAACACCTCACACACAGAACCTAACGTTAACATATGAAAAACCATAATGGTCTATTTTCCTAACATCAGTATTTTGGTTACCACCACTTTGGCTTGCACACTGCCACCACAGCACTGCAGGCAGAGCATTATGAAGGTGATGCAGCTCTAAGCAATTAGATGAGGTTACAAGTACCTGAGAAGCAGTGCCCTTTTGCCCATACCCTCTCCACCTCCCAGCAGCTGCATTTTGCCAATGGCATGATTAACTCCGCATGGCAACAAAGCCGTAAGGAGCAATGCAAGTGAAAAAGCAAACTCCTGCAACTGATTAGCAGCAATGGAGGCAGCAGCTGAGAGAAAACAGCCATCAGGGGCTGCCTTGTTTAACAGCTCACAGGGACACTCAAACCAGCTACACAAGCAGTCTGCCTTTCACATTGTCTTCTGTAGAACAACAAATTTCAAATTGTTTCTATTTTTTTTACGCCAAAGCATTTGTTTTAGCTTACAGGTTACTACAGGTGAAGTGCACTGTGTTGCTAGTGAACAAGCAACAAGCTGTTGCTATTCCATAATGACCTATTTTAAGAGTTGTTCAGACGGTTGTGAGATTTTAGGGACTTTTGCAGAAATTATTTAACTCCACCATTGATCCTTCCTCAAACACTGGTTTGAAATGACCTTCAGGTGCTAACCTAAATGGTAACATACTCCTCTTTAAAACACACTAAAAGACAACAAAAACCAAGCCACTTTTAATGGGAGTCTCTGAATCAGGAAGTGATGTATCTCAAAACGTCAACAAGTGAAAACAACAAAGATTTAAGACTCCAGGTTAGACATGGCTTATGGCTGGTCATTCACATTCTGGAACATATCAATTTTTATCTTCCTGTATCCTTATAAATAGGGAATGTATTTAACATTGTTGGAATTTTACAGTTAGCAAAATCAATGGAATAGTTTGACATTAACTCTAAAACATACAGGAAACCTAGAAATTTACCCAGAATACAGAGAAAATACTTTCTCACTACCAGAGAGCCATTCCCCTTGCTTGTGTTGTATATTGTTGTAGAACCATTATTTTGTTTAGAACTAAACAGTATTATCTTTCCACATACTTTGTATTGCAGTGTGAGTGTAAACAAAGTGGTACCAGGTGAAGTAGAATTCACCTGGTCACAGATATGTGTGTTGATTCAACATCCATGTTCTATGTAGCACAATAACATAGCACAGCATAGAGAAGCCCTTCAGTTCAGTACTTGAGCAGCAGTTAAGCTGGGTGACTCAGATGTTGCCTAGCAATGCAGCGCACCATGCTAAATTACAGTAACGACAAAAGACCCATCACATTACTTAGTATACCAATTGCATAATATGTTTAATTGTTGCTTTCACAAGAAATTAGATGTTAGGGCACAGGTTTTCTGGAACTTTAACTTGTGAATTGATAGCAGGCCATGTCACAGAACAACTTAATTTTGTAGCCCAGGGATATAACAGCAAAGTTGATAAGCAAGTGATGATCTAATATTATTTTCCAGATGCCAAAGAAAATACATTAGGATCAAGTTTGCTCTAAGGCTACAGACATCATGTGCATGCAAACCAAATAGCAGTAGTATCTGAGATATAGCAGTATGTATGAGAAATGAAGCCCAATGCCTTAAACTGACCACTTTCAATTCCTGTTTTTTTGTTGTTTGTGTTTGTTCCTGTTTGTCCCCATCGTCCTTGATCTCTTCTGCATCAGTTTCCCCATTCATAGTTTTATCATTTTATTACTTTTGAAGAGAAGAATGTAAAGAAGAGTATAAATATATATATACACACACACACACAGAGCTGTTTGAGAAGCACTGGTAATGTGGATAAAAATGTCATATCAAGACTCTGAAAAGAAGTAAATGCAAAAGTCATAGAGAGTACTTCAAAAGAAACAAAGGAGTGTACAAAAAAATCCAAATAAATTGGCACAACATACTAGTTTGCTTTAAGTGAATGCTGTCCACATACATACTCAAAGAAGTCAATCAAGAATTTTAGTCTGTCATCTCATTGTTTTAGTACAGTGGTATAAAGCTAGTAATCTTGCAGTTTTCTATGCAAAACTGAAAATCTCATTCCTTTACGTGGAAATATACTCTTTACATACAGTCATCTGGGGATTGAAATCCACATTTCTGCTATTTCAGTTAACGGAGTTACTGGTATTGACAGTATGTAGATATTCTTTCTGTCTCAGAGTGAAGGACACAGAAATTTTGCCTTTGGTTTGCCAAAACACTGCTGTTTCCAAGCATCCTATGTTCTAACCCCAGATTTAGAAGAACAAGCATAGTGCTGTTCAGATCTTTCTTCCCAAACTTTTCAGGAAAGACATCTTTTGTCCTCCTCCTTAACTAACACTGTTCAGCCTCGCTGAGACACTCTAGACTTTGGGAGGAGCTATTCTATTTTCCATCTTTTGCTACTTTCCTTCCTTTCCTCAGAGATAACAGCATATGGACAGAAAAGCACCAATACTACATTCCATGTATTTCTTCATGTCCTTATCCCAAAGATTCTCTTGTACACCAAAATAGTGATTCTCTTCAAGGGAAGCTGGTGGTGGACAGAGCCTCTGGGCAAAGGAGACAAACTAAATTTGGGGGCTACTTAATACCTCTAGGTGACAGCTTTCTCAATTTTATCGCATAACAAAGAAGAGTTTTTAGGAGGATTACGCATAGAAAAGTGCTATATAAACCCTTTTCTTCTAAGAAGTACTTGCAATTTGTTATTAAGAGCCCCACAGCAACTTTTATAATTCTGCTTTTATGCTAGGCCCTACAGGCACACAGACACACAAACAGACTCAATTTCTCATACAGACTGCGAACATCGAATTATCAATTTAATAAGAAAAATGTGCAACTGAAGTTACTGGGCCCCTGCGCAACAGTACAGCAGGATAAAGTCAACACATCTCTAAGGCCCTTCTGAAGCTCTTTAGGTAACAGCAAGTTGTTTGTGTTCTTTGAGAGGGGATTTCACGGGGTGTTTTCTTCCCTCTGTCTATACCAACAAACAGGATTGATGATGTTATTCTACTTCTCTTACAAAGAAGACTTGTGGCATAATACAGAAGAACTACTACTGTTAACATAGGTACTCGTAAACAGAAATTTAAGTCAGACCGATGAATGTTAGCCTTTGAGGTAAGAATGGCTTACTAATGAAAGTACAATATGCTGGACTATCAAATTTAAGGTTGTTCAAAGTGTGTCAAAGCAGGCGAAGCATGTATTTTGAGTAGTGAAAATGCTATGCTGAACAGGTAAATTGGCAAAGTGGTATCCACTTCTGGGAGCACATAAATCTGCTCCAGCCACTCTCTTTCACTGCAAATAAAGAAGTGGATGGTAGGTGTCCCTTTTTTAGGAAGTATTTTTCAAAAATTATTCCCATAAAATGGGGAGAGAAAAGCACAAGCATAGAAAAGCCTTTTAAATTTAGAAAAGTAAATTTGGTCACAACACACTAGGAAAAGAAGTTTTGTGGGCTGACAGAGAGAAGTGATTTTTTGCATCACTTTACCAGAATAGAAATATTTTTTTATTACTTCATGAGGACATTTTCAAATAACCAAGGGCAACACACACACAAAAGAAGAAAACCAATACCAGTTCTTAGATTTTCATTTGTTTAAAACAAGGAACATTAGAAAAATCAGCAAAGCACCAGCCATCAGACATGTAGTATTTAGCTTTCAGGCTAGTTAAGAATTAGGGAAAACACATTACTATTTTGATTTGCACTGAATGGTTACTACGAAGTTTTACTTCAGATGTTAAAACGTAACAGCAGATGTAGAATTCCACAATATAAGGGGGAAAAAAATAGTGTTTTGAATACTGCTTGTAAGGATTAGCAACATAACTATTTTTGTACTAATCTGAAGCACACTAGGCAGATTACATGCTGTAGCTCCTTTACAGAGGCTACTGTTTTCTCAGGAGTTATATTTAAGATTATTTCTACTCATTTTGATGCATTACTGTGCATATTTTTATTATATGTATGTATATATATATATATTGCGTAGTCCAAGTAATTTTGATGCTTCAATCTTAGTACACAAAATACATTTCCTCGAATTTATTTCTGTCTCACTCCAAGTATATTGTGTTCAACTACACCCCCAAGATCTGTTGCCACCAATGGAAACAAATCATTTACCGAACGGCTGTGCTAACAATCTTGCTTTCTATGAAGACCAAACCGCAAATGCAACTCTAAATTTAGGTAGCAAAAAAACATTCTGCACTTTAAATAGGCAAGAATGAGAACACTGCAAAATGCCAGACAAAATAAATAAATAACTTTAGTTCGTTAATTTCCCTCTTGGTTAATTAACACCTATAAATGACCTTTAGCATTGACAAGTCCAACTTCATCCAGAAAGCCAAGGTTTAAGAATATCTATCCAAATAGGATTGATTACTGATTACAGCATTGTGAGGAACACAATTCAATCTGATTTTTTTTTTCTTTAAAGGATGGAACTGCATTCCTGAGGAAGCTGATGTGACTGCCAATGAGGTGAAATGCAGAGTCATCACACTATAATAATGTTGATGTTACCATTTCTACATTTATCTGAAGCACAGAACATACATCATTTTAGACCGAAATTAAACCTTGTCAGAAATAATTTTTCTTTATATTGTTTGGAATTAAAAACATATTGAAATGATCCATTAAGAAAACTCCCTCCTCTCTGTGTTTTTCAGACCGTGTCTGCATCCTTAGGCAATGAAACCATTTTTATAATTATAATAAAACAGCCAAGTGTTGACTTTAAGTTAAGAAAATTGTTGTCTGAATGACTATATACTTCAGCAAACACAATAACTCCTTCTAAGTTTAACACACAGAAAAACCACACGCTTGAACAGGTACATAGAATCATAGAATAGTTAGGGTTGGAAACCTTAAGATCATCTAGTTCCAACCCCCCTGCCATGGGCAGGGACACCTCACACTAAATCATGTCACCCAAGGCTCTGTCCAGCCCGGCCCTGAACACCACTTTTTCATATGTAAGTTTGCTTAAACCTATTTCAGTTTTAGTCTTCTGCTCAATGTTTATAGAGCAGGTCTGCATCTCTAAATTTTAATATTGGTTTAGCCAAAAAGCATCTGTCCTTAAGCAGAAAACCTGAAAGTTTGACACTAGAAAAACTGACTTTCTAGTACAAAGTACAGCAGCAATTTGATGTTCCAGCAAGAAATACAACTGAAGCATCTACCTGTATTTCAATGAAGAGAGGAATGGTAAAAGAGTGAAACCCATGTATTTATTTCTTATATCTGGACATTGAAGTTTGGCAATGTAAACTGAGAATTAGAGATCTCAGTATTTGCTTTCTCCTAAAGCCAGAAGACATGAGCATTACTGAACTATAGTCCTAAAAAGAACATATCAACACATTCTCCAAGAAAATCTCTAGAATATTATTTTTATTATTTTCAAAGAGTAGCAGAGAGAGACAGTCTACAACTTAAATCCAGTTCCAAACAGTATTTGGAACAATTCTCTAAAGCAGAAGAGCAGGCAGACTTTCTTCCTCTTGAGTTTGCAGCAATATCACAATTGCTAAATTTAATTTTGTTTCAGCAACAGTTTGGTGCAGATTTATTTATTTTTGCTTTTAATGGTTGAATATGTAACCTCTCAATTATAATATATCTTCTGATCTCAAAGACTATTTTAGACTCCCTTTGCCATTCTTCTGCCTGCTAATGCTACATACCCCATCCAACACGTAATTATTATTGTCAAGCTTCAGAAAACACAGGAAGATTCCCTCTCCCAAATATACAGAGGAGGAGTGAACTGACTATTGCTTGTCTACCTGCTGCAGGGTTAACTAGCACAGAATAACACATACAAGCACCTTCAAAGAAAAAAATTAATATACGTATTTAGAATACTGAACATGACTCCTTGAAAGGCCTTTGGAAACTAATGAGTACAGTTTACTTACACAAGCATGACCTGTTTTTATCAGTGGCAGATAATATTTAAAAGTATGACTTCTAATTACAATCATAGAATCACAGAATCATAGAATAGTTAGGGTTGGAAAGGACCTTAAGATCATCAAGTTCCAACTCCCCTGCCTTGAACACCGCCAGGGATGGAACATCCACAATAGACTGGACTATTTCAGTTGGAAGGTACCTACAAAGATTACCTAGTCCAACTGCCTGACCAATTCAGAGCTGATCAAAAGTTAAAGCCTGTTATTAAGGGCATTGTCCAAATGCTTCTTCAACACTGACAGGCTTGGGGAATCAGCCACATCTCTAGGAAGCCTGTTCCAGTGTCTGACCACTCTCTTGTTAAAGAAATACTTTCTCATGTCCAGTCTAAACATACCCTAAACAATTGTTACTAATCTGATTATTTTAGATAGCGTTCATATACAGATAATGCAATATACACCAAAGAATATTATTTGGATTTGTCTGTTAGCTTGTGTATGTGCATGCATATGTGTACATGTAGTATTTTGCTTCTAAGTGCTTAATAAAAATATTGTTTATTTAGTTACCATTGTAGATGAAAGAACACATTTAATTGTTAGCAGCTGTAACATTAAAGTATTATGAAAAGGTGATACATATTTTAGCATAATAGTAAAAGCCATGCTGCAGCTTGTCAACATGCTACTGGATCTTATTTTTGTAGGTTTATTTGCTACTTAATCTTTTGCTGATGAAAATCTGGAGCAACTGTTTACTATTACTAGTAATTGTGAAAACATCAGGGAAAATTAAAACACAAATCCTGTTATCATTTATCATAGTTTCTTGTGTGAAATGTTTGTGCAAAAAAAAAAAAAAATTAACAAGCTTTTACTAAAAGTCTGTTGTACCTCCAAAATCAGTTGAATCTGGGTAAAGAGTGTTACATTTATGCATCCTCCCCAATCAATTTATTAAATATTTTCATTTTAAACACTTGCGAGAATAATTTATTAGGAAGAAGTTGTTCAGAATTCTTAGAGAAATTACTAAAGGGCTCTTTTTTCTATCAGATGGAAGAGAAAATAATTACACACTATAAACATTCTGTTTCCATTTTACTCTTTTAAAATGTATGTTACAAAGATTAAAATAATAAAAGGCCATCTTAATCCATGTAATGGTACGTATCACCTGTCTCTGTCAATGCGACATTTAAAAGCATCTCTTTATTAGAAACACAAATCAATACACTCAGGGGACTGCAATAACTGCTTCAAGCAATTTGTATTATCATTTCATTCTTGATGTTCCTACTCAGAGCAACTTGCTATGAATGGTGTGAAAATGGCAACCTGTCACAATTGATTTTTTTCTAAACCTCTTGCAAGAATTTTTTCCTTTCTTAATATAATTAAGGATCTTGGTACTAAACACAGGTTTAGGTTGTAAGATAGAGCCTACAACTGAAGTTTCATTTTTTCATAATTGAGGGCCCTCCCAAACTCACATTAGAAACATTACCAATGAAATGAAGAGCTATTTGCTTTGTTTTGAACTGAAAGAACCTCATACAGAGGTAAGCACTCAAACTTCTGATGTCTTTTCCACGGACGAATCTCCTGACAGTGTTTTCAGTGCTTACAAAAACCCCTGGAAGAGTGTTTCGGGTACTGTCTGGAACCTCAGTTACCTTGCTCTACTACCTTGGGGAGCCCAAATACATTTCAGTAGTCTGTTATAAACATTCCTTAAAACTACTAGGTAGCTTTAGCCAAATACTTTACAGTAAAATAATCTAAGTGAAGTGAAAATTAACATTTAGCTGTGAGACAGAAGTATAAAAGTCCGAAGATGTGCATTTATACTTCAAAGACCAATGTTTCCATTGGTACTTGTAACGCTCCTAGCTAAAGGAAGAATAATTTTACTTTTGAAATGAGACTGAAGCAGAATTGACTTAGAACCACAGAATGGTTTGTTTGAAAGGGACCTTAAAGCTCATCCAGTTCCAACCCCCTGCCACAGGCAGGGACAGCTTCCACTACACCAGGTTGCTCAAAGCCCCCTCCAACCTGGCCTCAAACACTTCCAAGCATGGATTTTTCATTCCAAACTTGTAGATTTTTGGGTTTAGGTAAATCTATTTTTAAGTTTTACAAAAACAGAAGTAGGAAATCACACAGAAAGGCTAAATTACCTTATTTTTTGGATTGGATGTGTTCAATACACTTCTAGTTTCCTTGCCTGTGTAAATGACAACACCAATCACAGTTCCTGAAAACCAAACAAACAAGAAGTAAGGCAGAGGTGTCAAGTATCATAGAATAACAGAATAGTTTGCGTGGGAAGGGACCTTAAAGGTCCTCTAGTCCAACCCCCCTGCAACAAGGAGGGACATCTTCAACTAGGATCATGTTGCTCAGGACTACACCTAGCCTGGCCTTGAATGTCTCCAGGGATATTAAGTAGTTAAGAGAAAATCTGACTGAGTTAATGCTTGTGGTAATTTACTGTCCCTCAAACAAGCCAACTTATGAAAAAGCCCAAACACTTATGCAATGTCCACAGTATCGTGAATGGCGTTTTTCAGAATTGACTATGAAGGGTCGTTGTAACTTCTTTAGGTAACACTCACAGAAATGACAACATGCTTCCCTTTTTAATAGAAACAGTATTTTCATTGTAACTGCTTAAAAACTTGTATTTTAACTTAAAATATTCTCCAACTGTTTTCAGAAGTTAATGCACAGCATAACTGCATTTCACAAGGAATAAAAAAAATGAGTACAATGAACACATCACACACAAACGGCCTGATATTCTGTCATCGATTACGATGTAAAAATCTACTTCACTCCATTAATTACTTTGATAGAATCCCATACAAAAATATTCTCCTGTTTATTAACTTGCAAAAATGATTCCCCAGTTCCAATTATCTTTCAGTCAATTTTTACTGCATGGCATAGTAAAATTTGGCTTCAGCATCACTAAATAAAGTTTTATATTAAACAAAAACTTAGGGTTTTATTAATATGCCACTATCACACTTAATAGCACAAAACAACTCCCTTATTTCTATTACTTTTTCAAGTGACCTGAAATGCTTTATGGCAGTACTACTACTAATATTTTTTGTTGGCTTTATGCTGTAAAGAAATAATTAACATGTCAGAAACACCTTGCTCAGAAAACTTTAAAAACTGCAGAAATATTACACATACATCTGGCATTAATTAACTTAATTCGTCTTTGGAAATCAGGACCACGTGCCAAGATCTGCTATCGCTACTCTTGCTGTGTAACAGGTCATAAAAAATTGAAGGAACACACAAAGAAAGAAAGATGACAGTTAAAGATGTCGGCATTAAAGAAAGGAAGTTTCATTTACTGAAAAATGAGAATGGAAGTGAAAACTCTGAGTCCACACAGAAGACATCAGGGACTATACATTACATCTTCTGGATGATAAAAAAATTAGTTTCTCCTATCATTTTCCCCTCCGTACTACAGCCTTTTCAAAAGACTTCCCTTGACATAACATGTTCCTCAAAGCTGCAAATCTGCACATTAAAATGGTGGTAATATGGCCCCAATACATCCCAAAATTCCTCTTGACTTTTGTAATAGTCATTGATTCATAATTCTGAACTCTTTCCACTGGTCTCTAACCAATGCCCCTGTTCCTTTGGGACACTTTATTTTGAAGCGATCCTCTGATCTGACCTTTGTCCAACAGAATACACAGGATGACATCCTGTAGAGAATCCCTTCCTGCACACCCTAACAACCTCTGCCTTTGTAGGTCCTTAGCTCAGTAAAGACTGGGGAGGACTTCTCTGTTCCAGCTGGCAGCTTTCCACTAAATTTCACATGGCTGGGCTGCTGCAGCTCAGGAGAAAAGCCGTCCTTACTTGTCTCCATTTTGCTTCTTGAAAAGTTGGCTTCAAGGGTGAAAGTTGTATAAAATCCATTCTGATGACTGAATTTTGATCACAATTTTGGCTAAATCTGATTGAGCTGCTGCTTTCACTAAGCTGTTGATCTTTGCTTTTAAAGGTTTGAGAATGTTAGTTACTAGCACAGGATCACTGTTAAACCTAGGGTTCCTTAGACTTGAATCACATCAGTGGAGGGAACTTGAAGACTAACTTTAGTGTTGTCCCACAGTGCTGCACCAGGGACAGTTCTGGTGTTCTGGATGGGTTCTTTTATCCACTATTCTCCTTCATTATCCTCAGCAAATCTAAGCTTATTACCAGCATACTTGCACTAAACTGAGCCCTGGCCCACAGTAAAAAGAACTGAATCCAATTTGGAGCTCCCGGAAGCATAGCTGTACTACAAGCCTGCGCTTATTACAAGCAATGACTTGAGTATTCGTATGTATGGGCCTCCGTGCAAACTGATTCTTATTAAGCAACCTCTGACTGGGAAGGGCAGAGTGTCAACAGAGAGAGGTTACAGGAGATACTACTAGAATAAACTTGTGGACCTGGACAAAATGCAAAAGAGGACTTGTGCAGAATGGGCACACACAAATAGTCACACATGCTCCGAATCTGGTGTGTGATCCCAGGCACTATATGAACCATATAAAAACAAGAGAGTGCTCAAAATTAATTACATTTGTGTGCAGGACTTGGCACAAAATAGCGCTTTTTACAGCTGCGCAGTTATACAAATTGTTCTCATTTTATCTAAAGTGACTTTGAAAGAGTGACACCTGATCAAAAAATTCCATTAATACAAATGTCCCCTTAACAGGTATCTCAGCAGGTCTCTCAGAAAACTGCATTATCTTGTTTGGAGTTTGAACCACACTGATTACAGTAAATGGAGAGCAAAAAGGTAAAGTTCATACTGTAGTGGACCTTTTGAGGCTTTTTAAATTTTAATAGCTGACTTTCCCCTCTCTTTCCAAAAGAAAATCTACCAAAAGCTTTCAACAAACACCACAGTCAGTAATATAATGGACACAAATGATCTGAGAATAATTTAATTAAAGACAACCAAAGAGATTTTCAGAATACTTAGTGGCTTAAATTATTTGGTAATATTTAAAGTTGTCTCTTCAGTGATAACAGTCTTTAAAGTTTTCACTAACCAAGCCTTCCTTTTCTTTCAGGCAGTATTATTAATTCCACAGCAATAATATAGATATTAAGAATAGCACGTAGACTCCATACCTTGCTGCTACCTTTCTGAAACTCACTGGGTTGTTGCCTGTTAAGTGGAAAAGTCAGAATATTTTTTCCTATCTCACTTCTGAAAGAATAATAAAAGGATGGCTGCATGCTTTGCACTTGAGAGAGGGGCTTTTGATTTCCACCCCTTCCAGAGGCTTCCACTGTGATCCTGGCAAACTGGTCTTTGCAGTTTTTGCGGTTCAGAAAAACATCATACACAGCCACCAGATCTACATCAGGGCTTCACAGCCAGGGGCAGAAAGCACCTCAGATTTGGTAGCAGTTAGAATCTCCATTTAGGTATCTAAGCTATCAATTCTGAGACTAGAACATCTGGGTATATATTAGGTGTGACAATGGTATTTTTTTTTCCCATTTAGCTTACTGTTATCCTAAGGAGTAGGGAGACATACTGAAACAAAGAAAAGTAAGCACCTTCTGAATGTGCAAGTTTGAGAAATCTCACTCTCCTGAACATTATTTGTTGATATAAAAAAAGCTGTGGAATAGCTTGAGTTGTTTGACACTACATGATTTTGTTAAGCCAATTTCATGGTTCCCAAAATTAAAAAAGAAAATACAATAGTCTTAAAATTATAGCAAATGTTTTTCTTGTCACTTGTACTCTCTAGCAACATACATTTTTTTTCTTTTTTTCCTATAGAATCCATTACTGTAGTATCCTGATATTTTCCTGAGCCTTCATAATTTGCAATCAACATGCAGTTGGTAAGATTCCTTGAAACCTTTATACGTTTACATTTACTGTTACTGATCTGCAAAGATGATTGATTTGTGGTCTCTCTCCTCTAGAACTGTCAAGACATCAGCAACCAGAGCTCAAGTTTTTTGAGGTATTCCCCACATAATTCCCCAAACACTTTTCTTAGCCTGACCTTGGCCCTCTGTATCACCTTGACAAATAGCAACAGCATGTGTCTGGGAGATAGTGGGCTCTCCTAGCTGATGCAGTGTGTTTTATGCAACGTGTCAAAGGGAAGATCAGGAAATTCAGCATATATTTAACCACTGGAAGTAGGAAAATGAGAAGGTAAACTCCCCCACCGAACAACTGTCCTGTATGTCCTACGCAATATGTTTTTACAAAGTAAATATGTCTTTGTATCTGAAACTCAGCTACAATCCCAAGCATCAGTTGACGTAGCTCCCTGCTCCATCCGCGAGACTGAAAGCATCAGTCAGTAATAGATCAAGATACTAGTGCAGGTTGACACAGAATGCTTTGTAACAACCCCCAGGGATTGGCAAGGGCATAACATAGTCTCAACAGCAATAGGGCACATATTTGCTTGGCTTAGTAACATGATGTCCAGGCTCCCTACAGGAGCACCAAAGGAAGCAGTCTTCCAATCCAGGATGCTGTAATGACTGCCATACTGAAGAGTTTTCTAGTGAATGAAGAGCTGCACAGGCAATGTTGCAGGGTGGAATTCTACCTCCTACCATCTGGGGACAGGCTACAAACCCACTTTCTTGAATCAAAGTGGCGAAGTAATAGAACGGTAGGCTTGTGCATGGGCATCTTATACTTCTGGGTGAAAGATTCCTGCATGTAAAAGAACTGTGAGCCTAGACAGTAAGGAGTCTGAAATAGTTACAAGTGTGGCTGAGGTGGGCTAGCTATCTATGGAGCAGCAAAATTGCAGAGACTCTGTTTATTCTTCCGTTTTCATGGAATCTGAGTGGCACTTGTCTGCAGAGGTTGTGTGCAAGCATAATCTTCCACTAAACTTTTCAGATTATATTCAAGGACTATGACAGGCCATGATACTGGAGGGGATGCAGAAGTGCCTGAAAAGTTGTGTAAGCAGAGTCTATCTCTGATATCCTGTCATGGCAGGCTTTAAGGAAGGCAGTTTACACATGTTTATCACACAGACAGTGACAAGTGTTTTCATTAACAAGATTTTTACTTGTCACAAACCTTGGAAATGCAATTCTGAAGTCTAAGAAAAAACCCAAAAAACTAACCCTAAAAAAAGTCAAATTTAATGAGTTAGCATGAAGTATCCTAACTTAGCTATGTACATTCATCTTGGAAGTGAGATGAAAACAACTGAATGACACATCAGTTATCAACCAAATCTAGAACATCTTAACAAACTGCTAATTATTTTGCCTTATGGTCTTCTTCATGACTATATGCACAGAGCACCTATAAAACTTTATAAGTTCCTTATCCGATAAGCAACAGACTGAAGGCCGTAATTTCCTACTGTTTGTTAAAGTCCTAGTCCTGTCAAATGCTAAAATTACCTCCACTGAGGCAATGAGTAATTCTTTGGATCTGGATTTAAGACGCCATCTAGAACAAGCAAATATCCAAAAAGGAATCTTACATGCTTAATAACTACAGTACCTACATGAGTGGAACGCGCTATGACAGCATTAAACTGTAATTAATACATGAGATGACATAAGTGAAATTAATGATATGCCAACATTTTGATTAGAAGATACAATTAATGTCACAAAATCAGTTACTGAAGGAAACTGTTTCTCTCTGCTACCTTAACCAACTTCTGTATGCACATCATAACACCATTTTTAATTACCTGATCACATGTTATTTCTCCCTTCAGAAGGGGCTGCATGCAGTCTTGAAGAGCCATTCAGTAATTTTACTTTGTGTCATCCAGGGAGTCTCCCTTAGAGACTTATTCCACTATTCAAAACCATGCTCCAACAAGAGAATTATTTTCTCCTAAGGTTTCCTACTACCATCATTAGTAATGAGCCTAAGTCCTTCATAAACATTTAAACCCTTACAAGACCCTTCAGAAGTAAAAAAAAGTAAAAAAAAAAAAAAAAATCCAAACATATGCTAAAGCATAAATTTTAAGGAGCACTGTTTCCATTAATTTGGGTGCCAACTTTAGATGGCATATCAAGAAGCCTCACAAATTAGCTAAACTTCTAAACAAAAATCAAATTATCTATCCTGGAAATGAAAACATGAATTGTTTTTAATTAAAATTCAGAATTACTGATACAGAATTTCTGATTTTGCACATATATACTCTTTGAGTGTAGCTTTCCCTCTTATATGCAACTTTGGGGAAAAACAAACTCAAATTTACACTGCACTGAAATTTATAATTCATGTGCAGCATCTTTTTACACACAGTTACAAATCATGGCTACTTAAGTTAAAGATCTGAGAACAATTTTAGGCATCATCCATTTGACAGAAAGACTAGTTTCCCAGTGCAATCAAACCAAACAATGCTGAGCATCAAAGAACATGACTATGTTTTTACACTCTGGAAAGGAGTGTTCAGTCACAGAATCTTCTGCCACCTCCTCAACATTGAACTCTTCCCTGCAACCCTCAAGCAGGCCCTTCACTGACGTAAAAAGCCTTTATAGCAGGGACTAACTTCACAAGTTGGGTGGAGATCCTTTTTTATTTTTTTCCCCTTCCTCCAAACAAAACTGTTAAGGAAGATTAAAAAGGTATGAAAATACTGTGGACAGCATGATGAAACCGATGGGAAGGCAGACAACAGAGAAGGGAGAGATTAATAGGCTGGGAGAAAAAAAGATTTTCAAAAGCCATTAATATTTCACAGTGTGAAAATGAAGACTTTACATACATGATCAGCTTTGCTATTGTAACTCTTACCTGAGGCAACAACAGTGCTTGCCCATAACGTATTTTCTATGCTTAGGCTTTCATGAACTGCTGGATCACTGTCTTCCTGTTAAAAATATGAACAAATAGTATGTAAATCAGTATCACAAATAGTCATAGCTAAGAACAGTGCCAAACCAACTGAGTAACTTGCACAGGACGTCTGCATCCCTGTATCAATCACTGTGTAGCAGTATTCATTTCACATCTTTTATTTGTTTATGTGCACACAAAAAAAATAACTTTCCAAGAAGTGAAATACCAACTGCAGTTGATATTAAACAAATTATATTCAAAGAACTCAATTGTGTTTTAAAAGGAATATATTCTTATCCTCAGATGTATCAAACTGAAGAACAGTTTGCTATATCAAACAGTTAATGTTAGTTATGAACACTAACCACCAAAAACTAATACCCGGTTCCTTATGACAGTTTAAATCATCTATAATCCATACAATAAGTTATGGTCATCATCATTTCGCAACCCAACTGACATTATGTCAACTTCAGGGAAAACTATTTATACTTCTGAAAAAAAATAAAACTAAATGTACACTTGTGTTGTCTTACCACATACTTAGAAAATATACATCCAGGGGGGCGAATACTTCCAATGGGAAATTGCTTCCATGATTATTTTAAATTTTCCCTTTTTTTTAGTCCCCTCTTTCCTCCCAAGCAGTAATGGTCCATAGATTGTAAACAGACTAAATCTCTCATAATCAATTTGGAGAGTGTACAGATTTGTTACTCACTAGCAGCTGTGAAATGTGCCATTTACAACTAAAGAAACTTTAGGAGGTAGGATAATCAAGTGTATTTGACAGAATTACAGATTGTGCTAAACATTTTGCAGGAAAAGGAAGACCACTGATTTACCAAAGTACACAATCAATTCTACATAACGTCAATAATCAAAACTTATGTCCATTACTACTCTCTGTTTTGAAACAACTACCAAGCAGAGGATGTGCTGCTTAGAAACCTCTGTTCCTAAAGAAGAAAAATCTCAAACTAAACAGACATGCTTTTGAATGTATTTCAAAAGATCCCTATACAGCAAAGAAACTATAGCTCTTTTCTCTTAAGTGAAGCAAAATCATTGTTTTAAAAGCGCAGATAACCATTCTGTCAAAAATAGAGGGGAAAAGAGAGAGGATATAAAATTAGCTGGAAGAAGAAAACCACAAGTTTTTAATGAAGACTCAGACAAGAAGAAGTAATAATTCTGTCAAGACTCATCAATGTTCTGTAAGATCAGTCTTTCATTAGGAAAAAAGAGAAGCATTTTTTTATTCTTATCGAAGGAATAAATACTGCAAGAATTATTTGCCATACTCTGAACAGTTAAAATACATTAGGTTTGAGATGACAGCAACTGCAAGCCCGCTCTGATGGAGTAATGTACCATGTAGGAATCTTCAGTAGTTGGGGAGTACTACAAAGAGCAGAATTGAATTCTAAGTTATTGCTACATAGCAACAGAAGTACTTAATATTGAAAGACCAAGGAGCTTTCAGCTCTAGAGAACTGAAAATATACCTATGAAGGTAAAACAGAATCAGCAGCTCTAGCAATATTCAAAACTATTGGTAGTAGTGGTAACACACAAAGCCTTGATCAATGAAACATTAAATATAGGAAAAGAATTCTGACATAGCTCAAAAAGTTATCATCATTTATAGCAATTATCAATCACCTAACATTCATAACTTATTTTCTGAGAAGAATTCTTTTTATATGGTTCATCCACAGCCTAAATTCATGAATTATCCATGGATAACTTTTCTTAACTTCAGAATGCTTAGATTCCTGGTTTATGATTTTTCCTGGGTTATTCAGACTCTGTGATTATTTCTGCTTTCTGAAAGCCTAGTTAAGCAGTGTATAGACATGTAAGTCTAAGTAGAAATTATCTAACATGACTAGTTTTTCCAGTGTAAGATACTAGTAATACAGTAAAAATACTAACTGCAGCTGTTTGGGGCATGGCAGTCAGTGGAGAGATTGCCATCTACACATATGTCGTGGTTTAAGCCTAATCGGTAACTCAGAACCATGCAGCCGCTAGCTCACTCTCCCCCTCTTCCTTCCCCCACTCCCGGAGGGATAGGGAGGAGAATCGAAAGAATGTAACTCCCATGGGTTGAGATAAGAACAGTCCAGTAACTAAGGTATAACA